>JAOPUG010000152.1:21377217-21393274 GCA_027564375.1 Micropterix facetella
CAAAAAATTTTAGGACACATGATTTATATAGTATATTGATGAACTAAATAAATAAATAAAAAAATATTTTTGAGACCCATCTCTTTCTTGTGGTAACACCATAATAAGAAAAAACGGGGAACAGGGCGTACAAAGGATGATGTTCGGTACTCACAACTCGTACACATGGTAAAGTTGATAAGCGGAAAATGTAATTGGATTTGGATATGAGTAAATGCTGCAAGTGCATAGCCATGATAACCTAGTCATGCCCGCTCCCAACTTTATATCTGCGGGCCGCCCGCCGGCGCATCGCTGCGTTTTTATCTAAAGTTCGTTAATTTTGGCCAGCAGGCGGCACTGATTAGCTGATTAGACGGCGACCATGGGAATAAAAAGAGCTCCCAGCAGGGTGTGTCTTATACTGGACTGGGACACAGCGTACACCAACTTTTAATAAGGTCGACGATAGATTTGTGGGCAAAGTTTTCATATTTTTTTATGGTTTTGCAAAGATAAGATGACAACTTTCGCTGTTACGATAAAATAATTGTAAAAGCTCATAGGAAAATGTCGCAAAAGACATTAGATAAATATTCAGACAGATAAGTATTTTTACACCGTGGAACAATCTAGACACAAAGAAAAACACTTTGTTCTAAATTTAAAAAATACCACATAGTTCTCTGTCTCGGCAGCTCGCTACGAGGGATGAAGCTAGGACTATATTTAATGATTCATCGAGGTGTATGGGGCAGAATACTACCATCCACCACCCTAATAGTTTTAACGGCTGAGGTAATGTTCTATTGTTGCTACTGAGAAACATTAATGCACATCAACGTATACAAATTGGTGGGCATATTGCGTAGTAGTGATATCTACTCGCCTAACACGGGTACAAATAATATAAGTTTAAGCATAGGTATCGCAATTATAAACGTTACGTTTACGGTCCCTTGCAACATTTTAATACAAATATTTACTATTCAATATTTTTTTAAAATTAATTCAAGAAAGAATAAAAATGAAATATTTAAAAACATAATTATTCCGCGTCACTCCTAACTAGGCAGTGCCTGTACCAAAGACGACCCCGATTTTATATAATAGAAGTTTAATATGTAGTTTTATGAGAAATTTTCTAATTTAATGGTTTCATGGTCTAAGTTCTAGATGGTTATAAATGTTATAAAATTGTTATAAATAATTATCAAAAAAGAAAATAATCATTAAAACTTGGCAGGGGGAAAACCCATGGGTTTGTCAAACTTCAGCCCATATGACAGGACTCCGCCAATATATTTTTCCTTTTGTTAATTATCGTGGTTTTTATTGGTGGTCATTTTATGGAAAAATGTATGATTAAAAATATCATATACCTAATCAAGACCTTGTTCTCTCAGCGGCGTACGCTCACTCAGCGGCGTATTAGCTGAGCAAATGAAGACTAGTTAGTATGTGGTGATCAGGCGCTCATATCTGCGAAAGAGTGAAAATCAAACAAATATAATGCAGTCAGAGTCGCAAGTAACAGAATTTTTGATAGCCATCTATCAGCTGAATTTCTAATCACTTTGAAAATAGCTCGGGCATAGTTAAGTGACACTCGATAGATGGCGAAATTTTCAAAATAGTTTCCAAACACAACGAAAGAGACCTCTTACAGGCACATAGTCTCCTAATACACTTTATTTGCTATTTTGGAAGAGAGGCGGCAGCCGCAAACTTTACTGGCTTGAAATTTTTAAAAATCATAGGCCGTACAGACTCCAAAATTAACTGGGCTCTGTACATTGGCCATAAATATCGATTGGCAAAAGATTTTTTAAATCAGTTCTCCGGCCTCAGCTGCGGTGCTTGACCGTGCGAGACTTTCAATTTGGATGACTAGTTTTTATTTTGCAAAATCCGAGGCTCTCCGCTTTACACTCCTCCGTTCATCAGGAAGTGCCATTGGTCGGGCTTTCCTCCGTTCTGGCCAATGAACGAAGAGGAGGCATCACCCCTTTTTCGGAAATGGGGCGAGGATCTCTCTTTTATTACAAAATTTTGGTCTACAGGAAATTTTTCTTACTACTAAATCAAACACATGTTTTCCCTTACCTATTTTACCTTTAGTATTATCTGTTGTTGGCATATGAAAATGAAACCTAAACATGCAATTGAAAAATATGTTACAAAAAAATACTCATCTCTTGTCATTAAATACCACATAACTACCAAATGTTTATCCTTAATTTTTAATAAGAGTTTATTTATATTTTTCATTTAACTCAACGCATTTGTCACATTTTCTGTTCCAATCACAACGAGCAGTCTGATATCGTATTAAAAGGTAGTCTAATGACAGCTCATGCTAATTCGACACCCTTCAAATCGAAATATCAGAGAATGCAATTTACATATCTTTATGCTTTCGTAGGCCATATTCGTTTTGTATCTCCCTTTTTTTTTCGAAGTGGCACACTGTCATAATTTACGATGAGTTTTATGGCCTGCCCTTCACAGACCCCGGACCCGTATGCCTCCATATCAGCAATGCTTTTTAAGTCTGCCAAATACGTAACCCTTTCTTGTAATTGATACATTTTGGTGAATTGACACAAAGGCTCTTTCACGGACCGAGTCGAGTGGTCGCCTTTCTTTCCCTGCATAAAGAGACAGTGCACTCCCAATTTTGACATTTCGGGGGGTTCAATTTATTAGTTCCTTTCAAATACTTAAACAACTCTAATTTTGTATCCGCCTAACCTTTATCTGGGTCGAGATGTCGTCCCCGTTTTTTTTTGCTCGGTGGTCTCCCAGTCGAATATCCTTCATTATTTTTAAACAACCGTGGAAGTTTTTCTTTCTGCGCTCTGCCTGCCTAAACTCGTTTACAGAAAATTCAGAATAAATTTATGCGACACCTAAACCTTAAAACAAAAAGCTATTGCAACAACACAAGTACTATTTAAAGTACTTTTGTACTATTTTAAATGAATCCTTTGGTGCATAAGTGTAATTTAAATGATGCTGTGTATATTTTCAAAATACCCAATGTTATCATTAATTGTAGCGATCTGGTGGGAGAAATTAAAATTAATGCTCGATCAAGAACTACAAGAATTCATTTATAGGTAACTGGCGTTTGCGATGAAGTTAAAGGAATACCAGATGGGCGTCCCGCCATTAATCCCACTCCAGTCAGCGCCGCTGGAGCTATATCCAACATGGCTGCTAGCAATAGGTATTTATTTATTATATTTTGTTTACTTGCTTTGCCAATTGTCAGGTGTTTATGATATCGCAGATTTATGACAACACTATACCACAGAAGGCAGAGCTATAGAAGTGATCCAAGATTATATCTTGTCTTGGACAAGCCTGCCAGCTAGGTTATAATGTTAGAATACAACCGGCTAGGTTAGAATACAACTTGGATAGGCTGCTTTCGGCAAACTAAAGCATGTGCAGAAATCCGAGATCCCTCAAAGCCTGAAGAGATAAACTTTGAATGGAAGGAGCTATGCTTAAGATATCGCTAAGAGACGGAGTGGAAAATTATATTATCAGACAGCCATGGTGCCAGATAGCGGAGTGCATAGCGAAGCTAAGATGGAAATAGTAAGGGCATTAAGCCTTCGAGATAATTATTGTTGGAGCACAAAGTTCTTACACTGGAGACCACAAATGGAGAGACGAATCATGGTTAGACCACCGACCAGATAGATAGACGACATCAAAGTAGTAGTAGGAATAGATCAGGGATGTTACGAATGTCATATTTTTCACATTCGCACATGGGAATTTTCGAAAAGCGAATGTGCGAATGCGAATGTTTAGGAATAACATTAAAAAAAAACTCAACTAAGGTCATCATTTTTATTTCTTGCAATAGGAATATGAAAAATTATTAGAACAATAACCCAGCGTTGTATACCGTAATTGAATTGTTATACTCATATTTAAAAGTCAAAGTTCAACAGAGGCATATTATATTTCAGAAAAAGCAATTTTGCCGCTTTTTCTCCCATGAGGTGATTTCTACGGGGCTCATATAAGGCCGGCTGCACTGAACAATTTCTCATTCGGAATGCTGGTCGGCGGAGCGCTCAGATATTTGCGAGCCAGAGCTGCCAATTTGTCATATTTTAATATTTAGTTTTCCACTAGTCCATAAAGTTTTCATCAAGAGAGGCTCGTTTTTCTTTCACATAGGCCTTCAATTAATCTTTAAATTCACATTTTAGTGTCTCCAGAGATGCGCGGCCGGCGGGCGAAACATGACACGACCTGCACGCATTCGCATTTACATTGCTTAATGCGAATGTCAATGCGAATATTTAAAATGATGCGAATCATTCGCATAAGCGAATGTGAATGCGAACATTCGTAACATCCCTAGAATAGATTAGCAGAAAATAGCTTAGCAGTAGTATTACAGGCTGACGACAAAGGAGAAGAAAGAAGATAATCATGAAGGCATTTAGCTCATGATTGATGAGTAATTGTACTATTGCCTTCTGCACTGCTGTCTAAATGCCAAGAATGTGATTTCAATGTCGCCTTCAGTGATCTGAAATTTGGGTTGCTTTCATGTACCATAATCCACAACAGAATATTGTGTACTCTAGCCATCCAAAAATTGACCTCGGCACACTCAGTGTCAACTATATTGACATATACTTGTTTCAACACAATGCATAGTAGTTGAAAAGTATTTTTTTTTTTTTGGTTTATCGGCAATCAGTCGGTAGACTATGAGTCGATGTGGTGATGTAGCTTAATCTCTTGCACAATGTGCTCCCCAGCAAGAGCATACACTCATCCTTGAGGTCTAGAGCTACTGTCTGTCTTGTAACTCTAGGATGTTGTTGCTTCAGTCGTTTTGCATAGTTTTGTGTGGTCAGCTGGGATGCTAATTTGTTAGGATGATTAATTAGCCGCTCCTTATATTTCTCTGATGTGTTTTGGATTTCCTCCTTTACTGTGCTGACAGACAGGTTTTGATGTAGTTCGTTGTTGGTAATATACCATGGTACATTTGCTATTGATCTCAAGATATTATTCTGTAGTCTCTGTATGACATTAATATTTTAGTTGCTAGCGCTGCCCCAGAGTTGGATACCGTACATCCATATCGGTCGTAGAACGGCCTTGTAAATAAGGAGTTTATTGTCCAGTAGAATTTTTTATGTCAGGTTGCAATCTCATCTCTTTTGATATTTATGTTGTCTTTCCGTGTCATGCGTCGATCGAGGTGCAGTCCCAGGTATCTTACGCAATCTCTGCGGAAGTATACTATCTCTAAGTTTGACCGGTGGACAGTTTTCTTGGCGGAGGGTAAAGGTTACATGGACTGATTTGGTAGACCTAGCCCTGATTCTCCATTTCTGCAGCCAGTTGTGTAATACTTGGAGGCCCATCTCAAGTTCATCTGATGCTTCCTTTGGGTCTTTGTAACATGCTAACACTGCAGTGTCATCAGCAAAAGTCGCCGTGGAGATGTTAGTTGTAGCTGGTATATTGGCTGTGTACAGAGAGTACAGGGCAGGCCCAAGGACAGATCCCTGTGGCACCCCGTCTGTATGTCATAGAATTGTGAAGTTTCTCCACCTTCTTTAACATAGAATGTCCTGTCTGTGTGATATGATTCCAGGATACAGAAAAAACTGCGGAAAATTTGATTTTCAGAACAGTTTTTTTGCCCGGAGCTTTTCTACCATCAAGGTTTCTTGTTAATTTTATGAAATTTGTGTTTACGGTGAGTAGAAACGGTGTATGGTCAGACGAACTATCGAGACAAGAATCTGCCTTAAAAGTATTCAATGAGATTGTTTTATCTAGGCAGGGCAGTCGTCGTGGTAGCCGAGGTGCAGTGCGCGGAAACAGCGCCGGCGCTCTTACCAGCTGTATGACAGTAGGAACGCGGGTTTCTCGAGGACCTGATTGGAAATGGAGAGATCAAGATGGGCCACAGGCGAATGCTCTCGGAACAGTCTGCGGAGAACTACACAATGGATGGATCGATGTCAGGTAGAACTCTTTTCCATAACCCAGATGGACAGTTCTAACTGGTGGAAAATCAGCGATTGAAACCACAAATAAATTTTCATATAGTTATTGCAGATAGGTATCGCATATAGGTAACTTTTGAAGCCTCGGGTTGAAAGCCCCGTTTTCCATTCAATAGCAGAGTTAAGCAGCGCTGGACACATTCAGCCATATGATTGACAGTTTGTGTACCACCGTGTTATGTTATAAAAACAGGCTTCCTGGAAGAGAATTGCCATCAGACCATAAGGCGAACGATTGTGGCAAGCATAAAAATTATATTTAAAAAAAAGTGGTATAGAAAAATGGCTAGATTAGCTTTTATTCAAATTGATATTTATTGGTTTACCACAGACATTATTCATTGCCACAGTTATTAGTTATCACAGTTATTATAGGTAAGGCACTGGTGGATTTTGTCGAGTTGCACTTTGTGCATATCAGGTGTTTTTTGACAGTCATTATCGTTTGAGAGAATAGCAGTGTCAACCAGTAGTGATTGTTTTGAATTTAAATTATTAAAAATGTTTGGTTTTTCAGATGGGATCACGGCGGTAGAAACTCTTATAGAATGGGTGCAGAGTGCGGAAAGTTTGACTTGAAGATGATCTCTTCAGAGACACCGGCTCAGCCATTGCCCAATAGGAAATCACACTCCACCCCCAGTCTTCCAGATGCCACTGATAACCAGGTGACTGATATGATAAAACCCATTTAATTTCTTCAATTCATCAACTTCAATTTAACTTAATTTAGTAATCGGAAAATATTTTTTTTAGTAATATCAAAAATGACAATACAAGTCCATAAGGACTCTATAATAAGTGAGACTAGGTAATCTGATTTAATTTCAGATATCTGTGGCATCAACTGTACAGGCATCATCAGCCGATAATTTGGCAATGGAAACCATTTCTTCAATGTTACCTTCTCAAATTCATACTAGCGATTTAACAGCTATAAATAATTCTACACATCATATAAATACGGGTAAGAGACATGTATTTCTTATATTAGGTACTTATAAGCATTAACTATTCCATGAGAAGTTCTTGAAAGTTCGAAGTCCCCAAAAACATCTGTTATCAAATTATAAGGTCCTAAATATAAAAAGGCAAACGGAGAGCTTTTCATCATATTACAAAGGAGCTGATGCTGAAAATCTAGAAGTCATTTGTGAGACCCATTTTGGAACACACCTATCAGATCTGGAACCCATACTTTATGAAGGATATTGATCTTCTAGGGAAGGTCCAGCGAAGAGTGTTTAAAATGTCTTAACTTGAAGCATATAACATATGAGGAAAGATTGACGGCTCTCTGTTTGGCCACTCTGAAGAACGCAGGGCACGAGGTGACTTGATCGAGCACATATAATATCCTGAATGCATCATATGACATGAACTTGGTTGACAGTATGCAACCGGGTTGCATACAGAACAGCAACACACATCTGCGTGGGCATTATCTGAAACTCCGGCGAGAATCATTCCATTCAAAGCCTAAGAAACATTTCCTCAGCAGAAGAGTGGTAAACGAATCGAATGCTCTCCCTAGTGAATGATCAGTCCAAAAGTGTCAATGACTTTAAAAATAAACTGGACTTATTCCACAAAAACTGTAATACAAGCACGGACTCAAGCTCATCAGCTTAAGCTGCCTGTCTGTTATATGAAATAATAATAATAATAATACTAGACCAAGAACAGTAAGGATATGCGTATACTCTCAATTGCAGTGCCATTTTCTCCCACTAAAGGGTGCAGCGGAGACTTTCCTTAAAAGTGTAAAATAAATGATGCGCCGCGCGAGCGAGACTTTAACAGGTTTTAACAGAACCCTTAAATAAAACCCTTTAGTTGAAATATCTAACACATTCAATATTGTATCTATGGAATGATTCTAATATCTAGGAAATTGCCAGTTTTTCCATTTTTAACATTAAAATGGCTGGCTAATGTGCAAACACTACCTGTCCATCATGCTGCCATGTTTTCTTCTCCCTTGGGTACATTATACTAATTTATTGATATTCTTCCTCACTTTTCACACATCGAGCTTCATACAGATGCTCAATCAGGCGGTGCGTCATTCACTTCACACCTTCCAGAAACTAAGTTGCGGCTGGCACCACCTACAAGAGTTTTGTGTACACATCCCCTTTGCTTCAACGATTAAACTGTTTACATAGTTTATTATTAACGTCCATCGCTGCGAACACTGAAAAATTAACAATCATGACAATACTCACAATGGTTGTAGAGCAATTAATGATGATGACAGCAAAGTCTGGATGCAACCCTTCCATACAAACGTAGGCAGCCATTAAACTCACCTAATTGAACAGCCCCACATTGACTAATTTTAATCGATTGTATATCAATACACCACTGTCTACCATACACATAGCACTGTTGTTCCATAGTAGACTTTAATCAGAAGAGTATTCTTTCGATGGACAACTAAATGATCAGACGATTAAAAGTTGAGTGTATAGCTCAACGACATTCATAGAAAACGCCAATACAGGGTTTAGATAGAGTAGGTTTTTGAAATACGAAACTTATGATATGAGGGGAGATTCAAAAGTAATCTTAGGTATGAAAGAAAAGTCTCACTGGAAATTTTATTTATTGTTTTTCAATGTAATCACCTCTTAATTCGATACATTTGTTCCACTTGGCTGGAAGTCCTTGAATACCGTCAGAATTTTTTTTTTAATCTTACTCTGTGAAAAATGCAGAAACGGCGCACTTGATTTCTCCATCGTCTGAAAGTTTTCATCCCCATAAGTGTCTTCAAGTGTCTAAATAGGTAGAATTCGCTATGGGCCAGGTCTGGGCTGTAGGGGAGGGGGGTTCAATTCCTGGAACCCGGATTCACGCACAGCAGCTGATGCAATGGCAGACTTGTGAACAGGGGCATTGCAGGAGCAGCACCCCGCGACTGAACTTCCTGCGTCGCTTCTCCAGTATCACTGCCTTCAAGTTTTTCAAAACCCCAGCGTGATACTTCCCTGTGATTGTCTCCTTGTGGGGAAGGTAATCAATTAATAGCACACCTTCCATATCCCAGAAAATTGTGGCCATAATCTTCCTGGCGGACGGCTGAGTGCTAAATTACTTCGGGGGCGGGGAACCCTTGTGTTTCCATTGCATTGATTCTTGTTTTGTCTCCGGGTCCCAATGATGAATCCACATTTCATCACCCGTTACTATCTTAGACAAAAAGGCTTCACTGCCTTCCTTGAATTGGTCCAAATTTTCTGTTGCACTCAGAACGCGGTTTTCCTTTTGGAGATGCGTCAGCATTCTCGGGACCAATCTTGCACTGACCTTAGTCGTCAACAAACGTTCGTGTGAGATTCTCACAACCGATGATTCTGAAATGCCGCATTCAGTAGCTAATTGAGAAGCTTTTGAACGACGTTCTTCAAGCACAAGCTTTTCCACCTTGGTGACGAATTCGGGTGTGGATGCTTCCACTACGCGGGTTATCTTCAATGGAATCACGACCCCACTTAAACTGTTTAGCCCAATATTTTATTATGACATAGGAAGTTGAATAGTCCCCGTATACTGCGATCATACACTCATTGATGTCCTTTGGTCCACTTCCTTCTTTCACTAAAAACTCGATAACGCCACGGTATTTTAAACTCAAATTTTGCATTTTTTCCGCAACTAGTCCTAATCAGCGTCCTGTCACTAAAACAGATGATGCGCCACAGAACCAAGGCTAAGTAACCTCGACACTTAGGGACATGTCAGTGCTTGCACCAACCTGCTCCACCCCACACTATGCATCTATTATAGCTAGGTAGATTACTTTTGAATCTCCCCTCGTATTACCATATCAAACATTTTTTCAAAAATCTACTCTGTCAGCACCCTGTACGATACTATGGACGAACTCTGTGCTAAGTTTCATGAACCTGCAATTTAAATTGCAAGAGTAATTTATATTGGCATTTTTGTATAAAACAACCCTTCATCTCACTAAAAGAAGCGATTTCAGAGGTGGTCTAACATGGAGTTTCTGCCATTCTTATTAAAAACTTTGTTTACACAAAGAAAATATGAATTACAAAATTCTGAAAATGATTCAGCAAAACTGATGAAGAGTGGTTTCATGATTAACGGTAATCATTATGATTAAAACTATTATATTCGCAGTAAAAAATGTCAAATTGTTAAATTCACAGAGCGTAAGGAGAATTCAAATTTTGGCCAAAGTATATTAGTTTTTGAAAAAATAATTAATTAGAATCAAGGAATACTAAATACTTAAAGGTTTATACTATTGTTTTTTTAATTATTTTATTTCTATACGTCGTAAGAGCGTAAAAAAAGTTACGGCATTTTGGTCACCAATAGTATAAGACTTCTTAACGTTTCGTAGAAACAAAACAGTCATAACACAAAGGTGCATTTCTCAAGAATTTCAAATTGTTTAACCTCAATGAATTATTTTTGCAAAACCTTATAATTATAGTTTAGCCAAATTTGGAATTCCTCTTTCACACTGTGAATTTAACAATTTACCATTTTTTACTGCAAATATAATAGTAATACTGCACATATAACAGTATTTTTTATAAAAATGACTATATTTACAATGAAGCCTCTTTCTCATCAACTTGTCTTTTTTTTATAATGTTAGAATGCATATTTTCTGTGTAGATGAAGTTTTTATTCAAAATGGCAGAAACCTCACCCTATTAGGTCCTCAGAAATTGCCCCTTAGGACAGATTCCATAAGCTCTTATAAACTCCATAAATCAATCCAACTAATACATCTAACTAATACCAACATTTAACTGACAATTTGTTTTAATTTCTATACTGATTATTATTACTCTAATAAGACACTGATTATTATTATTTTATACTAGTTTATAAACTTAACACAATATTTACACAAGAACTTTTACACAATATGTCCGACATTCTAGATGCCAAACCCTCACACTAACTGTCACGCTCATACTCCGCACCCGCACACTCAACATACTCTTATACACACACCATATATACATAGGCCTCATCTATACTGGTTTTAGTACTAAATTTTAGCAATTTCAGTCGTATTAAATAGTTATCAACGTAATTTTTGTAATTTTATTGAAATCCGTAACCGGTTTTATTTTTTATTAAACTGTATTTCTTATTATAATTTATGTACTGTAATACTGGGTTATTTCCTGAAATAAAGAATTGAATTGAATTATCACATTCCGATCACTTATGTAGAAAAGTTCTTCCGTATGTTGAAACCATCATATTTAAGTGTGTTAACTTTCAGTTTCAGATTTGGCAACAATAGTCGAATCTTTGACTTTAGGTTCGGAAAGCATTGTTAGTAGAACGAATGAAATGGATGTGCCTAGTTCTCCTTTGGCCCCGACTTCTCTTCCGCCCACTACTATAACCGATATCACTCGGCCTCATCCAGCTAAGGAACCCTCGGATCAAGTCGTCATCCAGGTTAGTTCCTCGTATCTGCATATTAATAATACTAACACTTGATATCGTATACGAAGTGTTTTAAAAGTCTTTTAACATTTGAAAAGTATGCTGCATAAATGCGACGGGGATGTCCTTAGGAATTTTGTTGCCATGTCGCCTTTCTACAGAACGCAATGTGCATTTTGTGCATACGTGTGCTACTTAATAATCATTCTGCGACCGAAATGCATGGGAATTTTGTAACTATTATAACATAAGCAACATAAATTGTGGATCAGTCGGTCTGCTACTCTTCTTGCTGTACATGTCCAACTTAGAATCCTCTATTTGATCAACAACCAGCCTTAATGGCATGACACCAAGTTCTTCAGTAATGCTCTTCTCAAAACCGAAATCCAGGGCGATCTCGACCAGATCAAGGCTTGGACTGAAGAATGGCTCATTCAATTGATCAAGAAAATGTACAGTAATAATGTAGGGTGGTTAATTCACAAAAGGGCCTAGGAGTTACAATAGTCAACTACCTAAAATGGAACAAGCATATAACGACTATTAATAAATAACAGAAAAAGTAACGATATACATCGGCAACTTTGGTCCGTCCCTAGATTGATAACCCCTGATCTACCCGAAATGGCTTAAAACCTATTCCAACAAGTTTCTCTCGGGGCCAAGTAAACCAGGATGCACCTGCCACCTGGTGGTGCATAGGGCCACCCAGGGAGGCTGCATACCAAATTTGGTTAAAATCAGACCATGGGAAGTCGTCTACGTCCTAAGTAATAATATGGATGGGCCAAAAAGCGAACACAAAACTGTACCTCATTCAAAAAGCCTTCCAAATAATGACACCAGACCTATTCGGAAGCGCCTACATAGCCCATGTAAGGCCCATACTAGAGTATACATTCCAAATATGGAGTCCATATTTTGTAGGAGATATAAAACTGATCGAGGATACAGAGAAGGGCAATACAATTATAATAGGGTGGAAGTCTATTATCATTTTTACAGATATGAGGAATAGCTCGCATGCCAAAATCTGCTGAAGCTGGAGAAGAGGTAGCAGAGGGTGATCTAATAGAAAAAAATCAAATCTCACTTTGTCACTTTTGAAGATAGAAGAGATCACTCACCATAAATGTGAATTTCAGGGCGATATATCGAAATGATTTTGAAAAGTTTGGCTCCTGCATTGCAAGGTTTTCAAGACTTCAACCCGAGAGTCTATTTCTAGCTCGACTTCGATGCCGCATTTACATGCGCGTCTCGCGCCTCGCCTCGCGCTTCGTAACGAAAATTCAAGTGCGAGAATCGGACACAAAAAGACCATAGACATGCGCGTCTCGCGTTCACTCGTGTCTCAACCAGCAAAGATTGGAGATGTAGAAATTGCTGTGGCATCAGCGCTTTGCTTATTAAGTTTATATAATTATATGATGGAGAAAAGCTGATGTTGCGCAGCAATAAATGATGTAGAGCAGCGCAAGCACACAATCTTTCAATCTGGGAGCCCGCAGACAACTGAGCTAAAGCGCGTGTGTAAACACTGCGTGTGTAAACTTTGACTTGTGTTAAAAAACCGCTCCCAAAGCGAGCTCCACTCGTGAGCGAGTGCACAAGGTGAGTCTAGACGAGCTTACCGTTTACACATTACACATTTGCGATCTCGCACTAGCTCGCCTAGCCTCGCGCGAGCATTTAAATGCGGCACGAGAAGGCTTTTGATAGTCAGATACAACAAGATGGTACACATTCTCCAGCAAGTGAGAATAGATGTTGCGTGTTATTACTTATCTATACTGGCACCGAAGAGCGCACATCGCGGTTGGTAAGAATGTTTCTGAAGGCGTAGATACGAAGCGGAGTCAGATAAGGTTGCATAATATCTCCTCCGCTTTCAATCTTTACTCCGAGTTCATCTTTAAGACAGCACGGATCTAATTAAAGTTACATCTTACCATTATGGTCATAGTGAATAATGACATAGGCTATGTTTAACGTTTAGCGAATAACACGGTGCCGATACATCATAGAGCAGAATGTAATGCGTCAACCTAAAAGATACAACATTGTGCATCTAATAATTCAAGGCAAAATAACTGGAAGAAGTGGTCCGGGACGAAGAACAGTATCTTGATTCCGTAATCTATGTAAATAGTTGCAGAAATCTGTCACATCTTGTTTCGAGTGGTGGCCAATAAAGTTGTAAAAGTCAATACGATAACTAATGTTCGGTAGCAGCATCAGAAGAAGAAGAGGAAGAATACTTCCAATGTCTCTTTCGATGTGCGTTGTTTTGGGCAAAAATAATTGACCTAATTGCAGTCACATTTAATTCCAATGGACTTCTTTCAATCTGTACCAATTCCTAACTGGACTGTATCATAAAAAATATATCCTAATCCTGTCTTTTTAACAAACATTATAAATGTTAAAAGACTTTTATTATTTATTAACAAAAGCAACACCTAATATTTTAACACCTTTCGTTTTGAACACATTAATTCTCTAACTACTGCATTCACTTTCAAGTTAATCCAACCCGTATTCTCAGTTTAGCAGCCGTTATTAGCCTGCTGCTCCCGCAATCTAAAAGAAAAATATTTTCTTTGTATCGCTTCATGATTTTTTTTTACGCATTTTATCCTGATTATGTTTTGGTGGTGCAATTTATGGTGACGCTCGTGACTTTCCTGTACAGCCCAGCACCACCGGCGAGGCGGTCCGCAATAACACAAACTCACTCCTGTCCAGAGAACTGCTTGGAATTCCGGCCTCGCTACTTGAATCCTTCCGCAATAACATGCCGCACGTACACATACAGGTTTCGTATTCGTTTAATCACCATTCACATCACAGTTTTGCATGAAGCGATCCAATAGGTGCTGCACGACGAGAGTTAATAATTGCATATTTGCATCGACGAAACATTACTAGACGGATGTACATATTATAATTTTCAACACTATATTTGAATCAGTCGTCTACTGTAATGTTATTATATTTGGTCGATTTTCAAGATCGAAGGTACAAAGACACATTGAGGTTTGCAGCATCTGTGCGTCGTCAGCCCAGTAGTCAAGAGAAAGCTCTGTCTAAAATTGGGATACACCCTGAGTCAGGAATGAATTTGCTCAACTCCTCTGCCTCTCACTCTCGCTTTCCCCTCAAATGCTCACCCCCGTAAACACAATCAGTGGCAGCCCGTGAGAAATTCAAATGGACTTTTTCTGCATTCCAGGGGTTTTGGAAGGCGGTGTTAGTCCCCCATAGCACCGCAGGCTATAATTTTGAAGGATATAATTGTTAAATGCCGATTTTAATGTCCTCTTGACTCGTTAAGATTGTATTTCTATTTTCCCAAAAATATTTTCCATTGACAAAGCAAATTTAGTTTCTGTGGGAATCAGAATGGCACCGGTTTGGGGTATGGCAGTACAGCCATGAGTGATGTGGACCTAAAAAAGCCCCTCCTGCGAAGAGATTATGACAGCAATAGTATAGCTCATGCTGTTGGCCTTCAACGCCAAAATGACTGGACAACAGTAGGGGACTTTTGCATTCCCCTCGAATGCACTGGAAGATAATGTTGTATGACTGGACAGCAGAGATGCTGAAATTCTATCTGAATGCCTTCCAGCATACACTTCCATACCCTAGTAACCTCGCTCGTTGGGGCTATTCAGAAGATAGTTCATGTCATCTTTGTAGCACTACCCCTTGCACAGCTAGACATATTTTGGCTGGCTGCAAGGCGGCTTTAGATCAAGGACGGTATACTTACTGCCATGACAAAGTCCTTGCTGTTATTCGCAAGGTAATTACCCTCTCAGTAGCTCTTGCCAACAAGGGTCTTCTGAAGGTTGATTCGGTCTCCAAAGAATATCATTTCCCGAAAAGTCTCGGATGCATAGCCCTCCGTCCAGATACAACTCTTTACTCACTATTTAGGAAAATGGCCCTTATCGTAGGATTAACTGTTCCATGAGAATCAAATATCCCAAAAAACCACGAATACAAAATTTATAAATATGATCTCGCAAATGCCGTCACTCGGAATGGCTCACTGTTCACCTTCACGTGGTGGAAGTAGGCACTGGTGTCCCAGCCAAATCTCTATTTCACCTATTTAAGGATCTTGGTCTCTCCAGAAAATATTTAACTCATTCCTAGAAAAAATATCCAAAACCGCGATTTCCGCATCTCAAATACTATGGCTTCGAAGGAGGATTGAACGGGTGGTAAGGTGTACGCTCACATGTGGCAAGACAGCTGTCCTAAACCTACCACAGCCGGTCGTTAGTCTGGAATCCACCGCCCATCCCCCAAAAGTGTAACAATAGTATTATGATGGCCCAACTCTGATTAGTGAATTCCATAGCAGCTCCCTTTATACTTACTTAATTATTTTAATTTTTAGAAAAATATTTTGTGACTTACTTTAAAAAAAGAGAGCAAAAATGAAACAAATTTGTATTAAAATTGGTATCGAAAAAAACTAAATCCTGATTTTGCCATTTTGACCTTTGTCAAAATGGCAAAATCAAACAAATAATTAAAAACACATG
>JAOPUG010000152.1:21437970-21451085 GCA_027564375.1 Micropterix facetella
GATGTACCATTGGGAAAACGGTCCTTCAGAGATGCTTAGTATAATATACCTTCCTGGTGACCAGAATACTGCCGTCACTTCCATCATTTCTTCTATCGACAAGTTTCTAATGCATGTTCCTTCATTGAAGTTCCAAATCTTTAAAAAAATAGACTTGAATTTAACATCTGACTTGGGAGTCTATCGGTCAACACACGCATGACTAAAAATTATTAGATTTATTTATGTGTCCAATGACATAGCATAAATTGTAAAGGACACTACCTGACCAGTGCCAGGACTATAATACTACAGTGTAAATCGAACTACCAGTGTGACAACATTTTTGATCTATTCAAAATGCCGCCATCGTGTCAGGATTGTTACTTTCCTGTAGACAGTAGCAGCAAAGAGGCTTTCTATTAAGAGGGAGATCCTAAATTCAAATAACAGAAAAAGTAGCGATATACATCGTCAACTTTGGCCCATTCCGTGATTAGTAATCTCTGACATCCAAAACCTATTCCTACAAGTTTCTCTCGTCACCATAATTCCAAAAAAAGCCATATAAGCTATGCTTGCACTACCTATTGGTCAGATCCTCCTCCATGCCAAGTAAACCATAATTGTTTACAGCAGCACCTGCATGACTCGGATCGAATTTGCTGCCGCCTGGTGATGCTTAGGGTCACCCAGGGAGGCTGCATACTGAATTTGGTTAAGATCAGATCACGGGATGTCTTCGGACAAACCAACAAATAAACAAATGCACAGCATGCATCAGACTAATGGCCCGTCCTACGTAATAATACGGGCGAGCCCAAAACCAAGTTAAAATTATATGGGAAATTGTAAACACAGAATTCAGAAATAAATATAATAAAGATTTCAAAGTCATAGAAATTACTTTTATTAATGAAAATTATAGTAACCCAGAAGACGTTACAATATATATTTAATGAATATTTTATTAATGCAGGTAGGATATTACAAATGCACCAAGTGTTAATCAGAGTATCATCCTTTTGAAGGATATTCCTGCGTCAATTAATTTTTACCCAATTACAGAATCCGAACTCTACTATAAGTACATGAAGACCTCAAATCAAAATCAGCAACTTAACGTTTATATGGGGACATTCTATGATGTTGTTTAAAAAGATATCCAGTATTTTTACACCTTCTTTACTACCGATATTAAATAGACTACAACAAAGGAATCTTTCCATCCGCTATGAAACCAGCTGGAGCATGGGTAGGAGTGAACCATTTTTTTTAAAAACAGTCATAGCTTGTAAACGAAAAAAATACGAATAAGCGGTTAGAAGCAATAGTTAGCTATATTTATTGTTATTGTAATGGAAATAAAACATTTAAATAATTAAAAGTGTATTAACTTACTAAGTACGAAATACCTATTGGCTCACTACTACCCATGCACGGGTAGGATTGAACCACATCCTGGGTATAAGTGAGCCATAGGTATTTTGTCATGTCTTTGTATAATAATCAACTAATATTAACTGAATGAAATTTTATAGCGAATTTGTAATGGCAATGACGTCTTTTAGTTGTCTCTGAAAACTCTGGTTGAGGTAGAATCATTTTAATATCCTCGTATCAGGAATATTTGGCATTATAAAAATATTGCCTTTTTTATGGAGAAAACTAACTGAATTCTCGAGATCATTGACCTTATATCTTTCCAACATAGAATACATTAGGCTTCTTAGGAACAGTAAATTTGACTAAAATATAATCTCCTTCAGCTGGATTGTCATTAAAGTTAGGTAATGTTTCTTCGCCAATAATCAAATCCTCCAATTCAAAATCAGAATCTGATGAATCCTGTAATATCGCTTCTTCCTCTTCATATTCACTGCTGCTCAAAGCATGTCTTATATTTTTCATTATTTTAACTGTTTTCGATTTCATTTTTTTCGGGAATGGCGATCATTGATTTTCTCTTTTTACGATTCTTTGAGTCACTTCGTTTTGTTGCCTTGGGATAACCCTTGAATTGCTGTGGACGTAGAATGAAGCTAATTCCTTTTGATTAGGCTTATCAGGCAGAGCATATGATGTTGATGGTTGTTGATTAGGATTGAAAGGCTTGGTAGATAATGATAATGCTAGTTGACCCTCAACACTGCGGATTACGTGTCGGTATGGCAGAATTTACGTCTTCTATCATTGGGACGTATTCTATTTTTAAATTCCTGTCAGTAACCGCACTACACATGAAATCAATTTCTGTAAATACTTCTCGTTTATAAGGAAATATCCGGTTTTTTAATATGCCGATATTATATTAGAGGGTGTCATTGCCTTTTGATATGCTATTCCAACACATGATGCTACTTGATAAATGATGAAGGTTTTTCCAGGATTATGAAGCATCCAGGAATCTATTGCTGCATTGTATGCCGTTGTGAATGGCCCAAAAACTTCTACATCTAACGGTTGTAATTTATTTGTTGAGTGAGGTAGTAGGTACGGTCAAGATTGTAACTCCATGCTCTTTAGCCTTGTTGATTACTGCTATCATTAATTTTAAAAATACTATTTGATGATCAAAGCTGCTATATACAGGTGAGCTTCACAATTGTCATATATTAATAATGATGGATTTTCACTGTTGCTGGATGTGCATTTGATAAAGCGCCTCATAAGTTTAAGGAAAAGTTTGCTGTTCATCCAGCCGGTTTTAGTGACCAGACCGAGAGTTCCACTGGGGGCTCCTACCATTCGAGACCACCCATTTTATCCTTGTGCCAATTTTGAGGAACATTAATTTTGTTTATAACCGCCATCTCATATGCTACACGTGGGACATTCATTCAATGGAAGACCATAAAATATTCTGGAACTGTTAATGATATATTCTTTCAGTGCTAGCTCCTGCTCATCGGTGAATATTCTTCTGGCATAGTCATTTGGTGTCAATCTTATTATATTGTTTCCTTCAATTGATTGATCTAACTTCTTCCAGTATCATCGAAGAGTTGGATATGTAATATTGGATATCTTTGCTGCTTCTCTTATGCTTTTAGCTTTTTTTAGTAATTCCAAGGCATTTTTCATTTGGTCCCCTGTAGTTTTACCATAATTTGTAATCCTTTTATGAATTCGTGGCATTGTGACTGCTGTAAATGAAATAAAAATCTATAAATTTTTCATTTATACTTATAAAAATATTCCTAAGGGTAGAGGTGAACCATGGTTCACTGCTACCCGGTCGATAATGCTTCAAACCTCCTCAAATTACGAAAATATTTTTAAAAATAACAATTTTTTTTAATAATCTACATACAAACACACATTACTATAAAAACAATAGTCTATTACTTACGTATTATTAATGTGTTGGTGTTTTGCCTCAAATAGTAAATCGAAAAACAAATTCAACAATCTATGTAAAATTTACTTTGACCCCGAAAAAGTGTAGCAGTAAGAACGCGTGCAATCGCAGCGGGAGCCGGGCGACAAATAAATAAATATGCCAGACATACAACGTGATTTCACTGATGTGGTTTTGGCCAGTATCGGTGTGAGCGTGCCATACATACATCGAGAGTGATTCACACCTACCCGTGTTCCCCTAATTCCGATCCGTAAAAAAGGTTCCAAAACGGACGGAGTAATTTCAAGCCAATATCACTATTGCTATGTTTTCAAAGATATATGAAAAAATATCTAAAGATTAACTGCATTCCTAACCTAATCTGACTATTATGTAATCACGGCGAGTCAATTCGGCTTAAGAAGACATTTGTGTCAACTGGTTGGGCAAGTTCTGGAGGCGCTAGATAACTTCATAAATTCACTCGTGGTTTTTTGTGATCACTCGAAAGCATTCGATTCAGTTGATCATTGAATTCTGTTGCAAACATTAGAAATATATAATACACAGCAGGGCTTATTCACTTATTAAACTTATCCTTGAGAATAGAAGTCAAGCTGTCGAGTTCAAAGCGATAAATTCAACCTCGGAAATGATCTCATGTAGCGTACCCCAGGAATCTATTCTCAGTCCCCCGTTATTTATCATTTTTATAAATAGTATAGCTGACGCCGTTCCGTTAGAAGTAACAATATTACTTTTGCTGACAATACGAGTTTTCTCTTCAAGAATAAACATCAAAATAAAATAGAAGATATTGCATTGTTTTTCTGAGTTACTGGTTTGGGATAAATCAGCTCATGTTGAACCCATCCAAATCAGTTGCCATGAGCTTTTCGTTATAAGGAAAACAGAGAAAGATCGCAATATTTCAATGGGTTCAGATAAAACAAAAAATGTTAGTACTACGAATTTTTAGGTGTAATAATTGACGAGAACCTTAACTGGAGTGAGCATTTCGATAATCTATGCTGTAAACTTTCGACTGAAATTTACGCAATCGGAAGTGTGATTTTTAGCCGGCTAAGAAGCTGCTTTAAGTGTATATTATTCCCATGTTTTAAATGTTATTTTAAATATGTTTTCCTCTGAAAATCATTTTCTAGGCTCTAGAGTAATTATCTATAGGCAACTAAATTGTCTATCTTGTCTAGGTACCTATGTATAGAATATCTTTAATCAATTTGTAATTTACTAAATAGGTCAGTATATAGGCGCTTCAAGAGTCATCATCAACACTTTGCTATTCTTTAAATGTCTTATTATACCTAAAATAGATTATGTGTTTAAAATTATATAAACTTTATATAAACATAGTGTTTTAAATTATATAAACTTACATAAATCGCAATAAACAAATGAGTGTGTCACAAGTGTAGTGGAAAAAAATCAACAATCAACTCAAAATGCATCACTAGTTGATTGAGGAGGTCAACGCACATGACTAATGGGGGAAGTTGCAGCCGAGATATGGGAATATGCAGCGCCGCTTCAATGAGTGTGTGTAAAAGCGAGTAGGATAGATGAATCACATGAGTGAGCAAGTGAGATGGTGCTACTTGTGCAGTTATGTGTGGCTTTCTCAAATGCTGCGCACTTCAAAGTTGTGGTCGCTTAGAAATGAACATGTGTCATGCAAAATTGAAGTTCATTTCAATAAAGATATGAATCAAAATTGTACATCATCAATATAGCCTGTATTAAGGCATTTATAAACTCTGCTTAGTAAAACCAAATATTGTGACGTATCTCAATGTAGTAATATTATTGTTCTATTTTATCATAATAATTATCAACTACTTACTATCTGAGATTATAATAAATGATGATGATGATATTATTACTTTAAAAACAACTTTGATAGCGTGAACAGGTCACTCCCCACCTCACGATTGTCCTAAGCGGTGATGTTCGTTAGCACACTGGTAGATCTGTTTACACTGTGATAATACGCAAGTACAATACCTTCATGGTGCCATCTCTCGCTCCCGTCAATAGGGAATGAAATGTAGGATCGAAAGTGGCTGCTGTTATTTCAATCGAGATTCGCTGTCCGTATAATAATTGTGTATGCGCTTCTTGGATAACAGACAGACGCCTACCTAAGCAAAAGAAATTGGTAATAAAAAAAATATCATTCCAATTTATTCAATTCAATAAAATCATACCAGAAATATGATCCCAATTAATAATAATGCTGTCCATTCCGCAGGTTAAGACGATTTTGAACAGTGGATTATACAACACGATAGATATGCCTTTTGAGTGCGTGAATCCATCAGTGTGAAACTTATTCAGCGGTTCGTCCAAAATCAGAGTTGCTATTTTTAAACCTGCTATTGTCAGCTCTCTGGTGCCAGAATTGTAAACTATCGACATTTGATTATAATCGCTTACTACTGTCGGAATATTGATGTATGTCTAAAAGAACAAATATTGCAATAAATACTCTCGTATAGAAATGCCAACTCTATTGGATTACCTGCAAGCATGTTTGCATTGGCACATCCCAAACTTTGATAACCTTATCGCTCGACAGACTATATATGCATTCACCATTATTCTGCAGAACTATATGCACGATTCTGGCATGATGGCCCTCGAATATAAGGGTAGGTTTCGAGGGTACAAACGGGTTCCACATTCGAACCAAACAATCAGGTCCTCCAGTGACAATCAATCGCTGCTCCTCATCGAATGCAAAGCATTGAATACCCTGATTAATAAAATGAAATGATTACGAGTTGATCGCAGTAAAATAAAGTTAACTGCTGACCTTTTCGACGTTAAACACTTTGTAATTCTTAGAGCCTGTTATGTTATGCAGCACCATTGCATCCTGTGAAATCGCACAAGAAACAAAACACTGTAGGCTGGAATAATACCCAACCTGACGCACCCAGCTCTCATGCATATTTTTGTATATTTTCAATCTCATCTTGGGAATTTTATGCTTTTCCAACGAAACAAGTAAACGTTAATAATGTACGCAGAATTAAAGTATTAGACATAAGAACATACATGCCGTAAATCCTCATATTTGATATGTATTATAGCTTTTCCAAGCTTATTTTGGAAAGGGCCTCTCAACACCGGTGAAAATAAAATTACTCGAATATTCCCATTATCATCTCCGAGTATCAGAATGCTGTCACTACTTAAATCTCTATGGAAATAGTAATGCATCGTACTTATGGAATATTCCCAGCTGGAGATCACTATTTTTAAAACAAATGTTTTCGCTGTCGTGTCATAGAATCTCAAGTCTCTTTCTGTAGAGCTCGTAGCCAGGATATTAACATCTGATAAGCAAGCAATGTCGGTTATGCAGGTATTTTGGACTTTTAAAATGGCTGTGGATAAATCTCGTATAAGTATCTTATTTAAACAGTGAATATGCGAGGTTGACTTACGACTTGTGGAATATGCCTTTCTTAAATGATTCATATCTAGAGTCCACCAGTTTATCGTTCCGTCGTTGCTTGCAGTAATGTACATACCTTCTATATTGTTTACAGTGCGATCCTTTAAATAAATATGACATTTAACATGTTTTACAAGTATATGAGGTGTGCCTGGAAAGTTACCGACTAGTGCGTATATCTACATATCTGAACTCATTGAGGGTTTCGGGTGGGCGTCTCCTTCAAAGTACCCCCCTTGGGCATCTATAATTCGCTGCCAGCCGTTTTTCCATTTTTTTAAACAATCCTGGTAGGCATTTTTCGGTATGACCATCAGTTCCTGCGTTGCATTTTATTTTATGTATTTTACGTTATTGGTTTTTTTCATTTCAGGTCCTGATGCAGCATCCAATTGCCGATTTTCCATAAATGATCTCGTTTTCTCCTTAAAGCATCTCATAACCTTTTCAAAACTCCTAGATAATATTCCTTGTGGACTGTGATCTTGTGGGGCATATTCATGATGCACGACACCTTAAACACAGCGATTAAACGACGACAGCGATTAAACCACTCCTTTATTTGAGTTTTACCCATAGCTTGGACTTTAAAACCCTTCTGAATTATGTAAATTGTTTCCGTTGCTGTAGGGGCAAGATCGATGAAAAATTAAATACAAATTCGTTGATTGACACTTTGTCATTTTTATAAAATACGACGCTCCTGACTTTGGACGTTCACATTGCAACTTGAAACTCGTACTGAACCTGGTCAAAGCGTTCGGAAATGGCTCATGAAGGTTACCCCTCCATGATGACACTTCAATGACAACGCTAGGGCAAGTCACCTTGAAGTTATACACACAGGTCGGATACTGTCGTGACCCACATCGTATATATTTAGCAATTTGTTTACCTTTTTAACATCTGGAGAGAAACATATCCTACAAATCGCATGCTTGTGATGACTTTTCTGTATACGCGGTAATCCAATAATCGGTAAGGTTAGAGTTTTTCTCTGATTATCAATATCGTTGATGAGAAATCCCATTAACAGAAACGATATAAACTCATCCCAGTCTATGGATCCACTGCTACTTGAGTTTATCTAAATCAAAATATTCTTGGTCATTTATATTTTTGAAATAACATTTTGGTTTTCTACCTTGAAAAATAAGCTGGCATATTCGTCATCGTCATATTCAAATCCAATGATTTCTTTCAGAGCATTTCGAAATTCCAGCGGTAAAAGTCTGTTATTTGAAGCGGATTCGAAGCGCGATTGAAACTGGAGCATATCAGCTGAAGTGCACCTCACGTGTAAACTCCATTTAATATTATGTTCCCGCACTGAAGTAATTTTGCCATCTTTACTTAAATTCGATCGGAATGATGAACTTTTCGTGGACGAAACAATCGTCGAAAGGACTTCATCCATCTTTCGTATTATTAATAATTTTGCAACTGTCATTTTAAAATTTTCCAAATATAAAAACAAATATTTTTAATGAAAATTAATCGTTTATTTCATTAGGATCAGTTTTGAACTTATAATAGAGCACAAGCTGTACAAATTCACAGTGTGTAAAATAAAGTGTTGAAATCTTTGACTATCACTGGTTGGTTTGTGCTAAAGCCTGGATGAATTCTTCTAATTGTTCTTGCACTCTCCGAACTCTCTTTAATTCTTCGGCGAGTTCTACCCTTCGGCCGGTCAACAACGATTGCTTCTGCTCAGAATCACCGGCCAGTTCATCTAATGTATCTTTCAATTCTTTATCTAGCCTCGTCGCTTCTCTGTTGACAATTTGTTGCCGAAGCGCTTTTGAACTCGTTTTCATTACGTGATGCAGCCTCCAGAACAAAACGACATCGTAACACATTTCACTTTCGGAACCGACTTGCTGATGAAAGTAAAAGCTTTTTCGGCAAGTTTTCGCTCTGGCGAGCGCCTGCTCCAAGAAATATTTCTGATAGATGGGTTGCCATGTGCTTTGAATGGTCACCTCATCCACTTCAATGCTATTACGGGATAAAGTATCACGAATGGTTAAAATTTCTGCAGGGCTGAGTTCAGCGCTGTGGCGTCCGATGAGCAGTCTCTCCAGCTCTGGCCGAATAGCCGACCGGTTGACCTGCTGCACACTCGTATACTTCCATTTCATCCAGCGTTCCATCGCGCCGGGTCCCAGCATTTCTTTTAAATCCGCATTCACTCCATCGATTCGTTCCTTTAAAATATTTTCTAATTGTGTAACGGACGTATCCCACTCGCTTCTATTACTAACGACCCTGTCTTGTAAAGTGTTCAGCTGCAATACTCGTAAAACGTCGATCGCTCTATCCTCCCATAAATGTCGCGATAAAGCAGTTTGTGCCGCATAATCTTCTAATTTATCGAACACATTGTCGCGGTTGTCATTTTCGCGGGCTTTTCGCAACAAATTCAAAAATTCGGAGTACAAGACTTGCCGACCGCAACCGACGCTTTCGCCCGGTAAGCTTCCTTCAGCCCAGCGCCGTAATGCTATATCAATTGTCGTATTAAAATCCCCGGGCACCGTAGCCGTCGAAGCTGGAAGATAAACCTCGTCAAATACATAATCGGTAGACGCTGACCACATCTTATCAAGAAGCAGAGATTCCCATTTCCGGGCGCTGATTTGCGACAGTTCTGCGCTTTTATCGAGAAGCTCAGTGCGAGCGCGTTCAAACAATTCATTTCTGTCCATCTCGCGGAGTCGTGGAAAGCTATTCTTCCACTCGGTTTCTAAATTGAACCGAAGCGCTTTAAAAGCATCGGCCTGCTGTTCGATCGTGTCTCTCACCATTTTCCAGAAACGATCTGCGACGGCGAGGGATAAGTTTCTCGTTGTTGCCTGAGCCGGGCTAACCGTACCGTCTCTAAACAGTCTCGAGGTTCTGAAGAATGATTCTTCATACTCTCGTATATCTTCAATGGTGTCGTCTCTTCGACCTCTGCCGGTTACGACTGCATAATAACCAAGAGCTTTCATTGGAAATAATTTTCCGGAGAGGATCTTGTGTATTCGATCAGGATCGGCAAGGTTTTCTTCGGCGAGATCGACTTTTGTAAGGACGAATACGGTGCGTTTTCCGGTCGGGTCTGATGTCATTACTAAATCTGTTACGTTACTGCGTTCCGCGTCAACAGAGCCGTCTTGAATGCATAAAATGATCGCGTTTGGATTATCAATGTACGTTTTTGTCATTTTTTTAATACTCTCTCTTGTATCAGATGCCATGTCCATCGTTTGCGTGGATATTATGCCGGGTAAATCGACCAGGACCATTCGCGGCAGACCAGGACCCCGCACGGACATAGCTATGACTTCCGATGAGACAGTGCGTCCACCGCGCACGCTGTTACGCATTCTTATCTCTACCTCTCTGCGCAATTCGACGAGGTCGCTTTCTTTTGTCAGGTCAAACTCGCGTGATGAATCGTGAAATTTCGCCACCCTGTAGGGGCCTTCGGATAGTGTGACTTTTACGGGCGCGCGGGTCATCATTTCACCAGCCCCTCGCGGGAAGATGCGCGCCTCGGCGATCATCTCGAGGACTGATGTCTTTCCGGCGCTCTGATCGCCGACAACCACAACGCGCGGCAGTTGATCGGCGCTCCCGGGCCAGCCAGCGAGTTCGTCTAGTACAGATGAATACATTTCTATGAGGGACGGTTTCGAGCGCCTCGTCATCGCTCTGCTCCCTTGACGCAAGATGATGTTTTGTTTACGAAGCTCTCGGTTTTCCTTTTCGAGACGTTCGAGCTCGCGCTGATACCTCGATTGTAAAGCCATTAGTTCTTCGCGTAGCTCCGATGGTGTCTTTCCAGTTGACTGTGCTGCTGCTGCGACATTAGGTAACAACGTGAAAACACTAGGCGATACATCGTCGTTCCAACATATCCGAAAATAGTTTTTTAGGCTAAACGCACCGGCTACAATGCTACCTATCATGATGTAGTACAGTTTCTTGCTGCCAGCTTGAGATTCCGCCGCAGTCGTCGACTGCCATAACTGGCGATTATGAAACTTTCTTCCCTTATTTTGATGAGTAAATACTAAGTAATTCACATTGGATAAAAGGTAAGGTTTAACTGAACTGCTAATAACACGGCTCCTTAAAAGAGACATTTTTCGTCCGTTTCTTTCAGCTTATTGATTTTCCATTGAATAATAATTGCAAGCGGTAAAATAAAACATATTTTTCATGAAACGGCGACCAATCTTACAGCCGCAATCCCGCTGACGGAGGATGACAGCTAACCTGAGCGAGCGATTGCAAGAACTGTCAGTCAGTTAATACCGAATTGATTGCCAGTAGAAAATAAGCGAACTATCGCATTTCCGTGTATCGCTACGATTACACGGAAAATTACACGATATCGCAGCGATACGATATCGTATCGCTACGATTACAAATTAGGAAACGATTAATTAAATAACATTTAATATGAAATACTTTTTGAGATATACACTATTTTGCTCGTATTTGATGTAATATGATTTAATAGACCGTTTTATTTGTGCCAATAATCTTGTAAGTAAACAAGATTTTTTAAACTAAAATATATTATGTACCTATTATCATAGATTAAATAGTGTTATTTAATCTATGCTATTATCTTTGATTATATAACACTATATAATCAAAGCTATTATCATTGATTTTATAACAATACTATTATGTATGTAACCATTCATTTTAAAGCAGATGCTGCCAACATTGTACGTGATTATACAGCTTGTGCCTAGGTACACAATGCACCTAGGTAGGCATCACGTAGGTACCTAGGTACTAATAGGAAAAAATAGGTTGTAAGTCGGTCTCACTTTGATTTTACACTAGCTTATTTAGACGATCAAATGAAAGAGCAACGAGAAGTTGAGGCATTTAAAGAGCAGCTACGCACTATTTTATAGCCATCAGTACCAAACGTAAACATAGCACATAAAATCCATATAATACAGAGCCATTATTGTGGCGAAGCTCTTAACGGGTTATGGGCGGCGAGAGTGAACTGTCAACAACTGTAACCGGATGCTTTTGGTGAGCCGCTATACCGTCAGAATTGCCTATGACCTTCCCCCCGCCCCTCTCCAACTTACCCCCCCCCCAAAGGTGTGATTTCTACCATAGGTTGTTACGCGGGGGGGGGGGGGCGTCACAACCTTTTACCGCTTGTCCAATATGACGCATTAAATAGGATTTTTGCTATTATTATTGACGCTCGCTAGAGGACTGTAGCGAAACAAATGTAGATACCGCTAAAATTGGTACTTGGCGTGGCCGATAGATGGCAGATGACAGTGCCGTTAAGAAATTTCTTTAACATAAACATTGAATTAATTGCTTCGCTCCTATCGGGTGTCCCACGACACCTCTTTTTTCTATGACAGTATCTACGACCATATTAAAATAATCAATGCTACTATAGATTATATACTCTGTTTCCGTTAAAAGTAACCGCACGACGTGATATGAAAATATGCATAAAATTATCAATAAAAGGCAAAAAAAAAAATATGGAACAAAAAACTAAACAAGGGGTATACCCTTTTAGTTTTTTTATCAAATTGATTTTTCGAACTAAGTCGTATTTAACGAGCTCTTTTTGGAATGTCTTACAAGTTATTAGGCTTTTTTATGTATATATTTTTTTATTTATGATATTGTTCTATCGAAATCTAAAATTAGATTTCGATAGAACAATATCAGTGGCATACAGCAATAAATAAAAAGTGGTTCGTTGTTTAACAACATCGAGAAAACCAAAATATTATCAACAAAATCATGTTGTTTTAAAGATGTGGTAAATAACTCTTGAAATCTTTCATTAAATTTTTTTAATCTACGCAGTATTTTTCTAGAACATTGTTTGTACCAAACTCTTGTTATTTCCAAGTAATATTATTATGTTGCTAAACTAATAATATGTTGTGAAGTTGAGACGCTGATTTCAAATTACCACTGGCCTTATGGTAATTGCGCTCAATCTAAGTTCAATTTCAGTTTCATTTTATTATATGTATTCAAAAATGACACTGGTTGGGTGTAGAATTTATACATATTTTAATCTAATTTCAAAATTAAATAAAACCCAATTTACTTTAATTACAATTACAAACCCAATTACAAATTAAAAGAACTTTCAAAGAAAATTCAAACCACATAAAGTAAAATTAAAGTTAAAGCCGAATTAAAGTTAAACTTCGACAAGAAGTAACTACTTGACCAATATGGTTAAAATTTGATATGTAGTGTTATTTTTGTGTGTCTCTTTTCGTTATCCTTTAAGATAAAAAC
>JAOPUG010000152.1:21533745-21544824 GCA_027564375.1 Micropterix facetella
ATTTGCACAATTTGGAAGCGTTGTTCAGGCGTCAGTCTATTCATGTTGAAATGCCAAACCAAACTAAATATAAATAACTTAACAGCTGACCAAATGGCCGCCAGTTAAAAAAGTGTTGCCAACTTAAAGTTCACCTTTGTCAACAATACATTTCACAATCATTTGTCAGTAAAATAATCGGTAAGTTACTCAAACCAATGGTCGAATTCATTCTATAGTGGCGCCATTTGTTAAAATAAGATGTAAAATAATTATAATTATTGCGATCAATAGGACTTTGAAGACCGGTAAACAGTTTCTGAAATCTACATGTAGTTTGAACATAACATTGCGCTACAATAATATTTATAGAAATAAAGTAAATATGACAAAATATCACCGAATACATTATAAAGCCCGCATTAAATTCTGCTATTTGACCGATCTTCTCCCGTGAAAAGACGAGCAAGCGCATCGCTGCCGAGTGACCCGTCACATCCATGGTTCTGTGTCCTTTGCCGGCCTTTAAGTACGGCAAAGGACACAGTGGATAATTAAATTTCGATGCAACCGCCCCGGCCGACCTTCAGAGCAACTTCAGGCGGACTCTGTTGCTACGATTTTTTTAATTTATTATTTTCGGACGACACAAGAAAAGTAAACGCGTCTCTAGCGACGCGGAAATCTCCATATTAAAATTCAGGAAAAGCGAGCGAGCGGAGTGGCAAGTATGGCAAAGCGAAAGGACTCGCACAAATCGGATAAAAGAGCGTGTAATCTGGGCGACTCGATTTGTTGTTTCTTTTTTATATTCTTTTTCTTGCGAAGCGATAAGGAAAGTTTTTCGATCGCGACAAAAACGAATTTCAAATTTTAGTTGATTTTATGTCGTCTTTGTATCATGTTTTTTTGCAAGAATATATAATTTTGGCATGGTATGGTAATTTAGAGAGACGTTCGAGCTCAATCCTGTTCGAATGTTTTAGTAATGGAACGTAACATAGGCTTTATTGTAATACTAGAGAAAATTACCCCGCGCTGCCCGGGTGTTTCATTTTATCATGAAAGAAGAACAAACAAACAAACACACTTTCTCATTTATGGGTGGATTTAATGACATGTGTAAATGCAATTTAATGTTTCTCACACCGCACTGAAGAGGAAGAATTTATTTATTGCAATATATATTTGTAGACAACATTGTACGATTTATTATTTTGCAAGTTTTGAGCACTCAAAACTCTCGAACAGCCAACATACACTATATATTATTTACACTAATGACTATAATCACCTAATCACAAGCAATTACATCCAAATTTCAAAGCAAATGAAGTCCGTATGAATAGCCAAGTCGTAGTATTAAACAATTCTAAAGCAATAAAAGATGTGTAATATATATGATGACAGGTAACCCGATAGGGTAAACTTCGACTGAACAAATTACTAGGACGTTTTAAAATTAAGCCAGCGGCATCTATTGACAAAATTCAGAACTGAAGTGTTGTTATATAAAGTTGAACTTCAGGCACTGGTCTCTTCTATTCTAATATATCTTTAAATTTGGAACCAAAATATAAATTCGTCGTTTGAAATATTTTCGAATAACCTGTTTTTTTCCGAGAAATTGAAGGAGTTTATAGTGATGAATGCGATCGAGCATTTTCAAATAAACATCATTTAAAAGCACATTTAAACAGCGTTCACAATAATTATTCAATTAAGCACCTACATCCAAGTTTCAAAGCAACTCGAAGTCCGTAAGAATAGCCAAGTCATACTATTAAACAATTCTAAATCAGTAAAAGACGCATTTCAAATGCATTTTCAAACCTTTATGAATTAAAGACGGACTAAAGATGCTGTTCATAGAAAACTGAAGAAATTCGTATGTGGCGAATGCGATTTCGCTTTCATATATAGAAAATAGAATTTTACTGAGTTTAAATTTAGAACAAAAATGTAATTTGTCTTTTGTTTGAAATCTTTTTTTCCCCCAGAAATTGAAGGAGTTTATATGTGATGAATACGATCGCGCATTAAAAAAAATATTTAAAAATACCATAATATGTTTTAGGTCAGAACATATTCTATCTGTGGCAAATTTCATCCAAATCCATTCAGCCGTTTATGCGTGATTGAGTCACAAACATACACACATCCAAACTTTCACATTTATAATATTATATTAGTAGGATAGTAGGAATCGCGTACACGTGCATACACTCAAATCGTAGAGATTTTAGTATTTAGCAATGACAATCAGTATCGCGAATTTCATAGAAGAAGAAGAATGACTTTGATTCCCAATTTACTTGGTGTACAGAAATTTAAATGTCTCTCAACATAGATAAATGTAACTCGTAGTCTTTTTGTATGAGGAAGGGGGGTGAGGGAGGAGGAGGCATAGTGCATCTTAGATCTGTTCGATTTAAATCTAAATTTAAAATATAAGGACATTGAAAATGAAGTCAAGAGAGCAAACAAGATGCTCCAGCATCTTGGTTGATAATGAGAGAAGTTCAGAAAACACCAAAGCGTGATCTCGCTTTATATACGAGTATCATTAGCGCATATTGAATTTGGGTCCTCGGTATGGTATCCACATTTTAAATCGTATTGCGATAGAACTGAATCTATCCAGAGGAACTTTTTGTCAATGCGATCTTAAAAATCGAGATGAGGAAAGAATGGATGATTTTAAATTTGTAGCACAGGAAAAAAACCAAAAGGTGGTAGACTTAGTATTCCTACATACAATTTTAAATTACAAAGTTGATATCTCTTGTATTGAGAAATTTCTAAAACCGGACTTATTTAATAAACGCTTTATTCATCTAACTTCGTCGATGGACGTTTCTGAAAATTCAATAACATGTAATAATTTAGTATTTTTTTGTAATATACAAAAGTAACATGGAGAAGTAAATGGCAATGAAACACTACTAAAGTTACCCGATTGCATGTTATTGCAGTCCTAATTCTCCTCGAGAGGTTTCAAAACCTCCCTGTGTTATGCCGCTGATTTTCAGCCGTTTCGGCATTCCGCGCACTATTATTCATATTATTCCACAACCCTTGGAGAAACAAATTAATAACGCCATCCCTCGTATATGTCGTCTGTAATTGTCAAAATAACAACGGTATTAATATATTTCGTGGTTTATGATCCTTCAGAGAAACACCTTTTTTTACGTACTGTATTTTTGATTTCTATATGTTTTACTTAAATTCAACCCGATTTCCATTGTTAGTTACCGTTAAATTGTTCTTTCATTGTTAAATTTATTATGTACCTACTCATATCACAAGGATATTGATGTAGTCATATAATCGTATAATTTCCTAATAATGTATGGTATTTATTATGAATATTTTGGTTGAGAACCGAATAAAATAAAATGAGCAAAAGCTGAACGCTCTCTATTCCCTCTTCGAAAAATAGGTACAGCAGCAAGTTATCACCTTGAATTAGCAGAAGTAAAAATAGCAGAAAAGCAACAATAGCCTTGGCAGGGGAAATAAATAGCACGGAATATGAAGGCTGTTCGCGAAGCGAGAAATTTCTTTGTTGACGAGCCACGAGCAGACGAAGCGAACACAGCGCCGGCTATTGTTGTTGCGGAGATAAAGCGTGTGTGTACAGTTTGTATGGGAGCGGTCTTCTACTAAAATATAATACATTTCTGCATCAGAACGTATGATTAGCAAAATAGATAGCTTTGTTTTGGGTTTTACTTCGGCCCACCCGAAGGGGGGCCGAACAAGTCCTAGAGTGAATAACAAGAAATCAGTATGGGCCGAAGTTTGACAAACCCTGGAGTTTTCCCCTGCCAAATTTGATTTTGTACTCCTTTCATATCATTTATCGTTAAGAGGCGTACTATTCACTTATTCGTAATCTTTGGGAGGGATCTCACACGGGATAAAAGCGAGATGCGTGTTAGTATATATTTAATGTAGTCTTATTTAGTATAGTATATTTAGTATAGTAGTATTTACTATAGTATATTTATATAATATATTGTATTTAGTATAATATTGTTTTAGAAACTTTTCACTCGGGGGACTGATGCGAGCGGTCTGTGGGCATGAACTAGGCGTCGTGGACCTTAGGCCCCTATTTCACTGGTACACCACGGTGGCGTAACGCGCCGCAAGTCGCGCAACCGTGGTGTCTGAGTTATCAACCGAGATACCAGACACCAGGGAGACACCAGAGCAGACGCTAGAATCGTCACAGTTTCAAAATAGAAGAATTACCACGTATGCTGCAAGTACGGCGTAAAACCAGGTTAAATAAAAGGAAAAACATTTAAATAATTCGTCAACAAATAAATTCACAATTTCCTCCCAGAATTTCGAGTAGATGTCTTTCTAATAGATGCATCCAAAATAGATGTTTGTATGTCGATAATAAACCCTTCTGTATCGACATTATTTTCTGTGACGTAATTCGTAGCGTACGTACGAAAGTGGTGGCTCAATTGGTGGCTGAGTGAGTGAGACGCCATAAAGCGCTATCCATTATAGTGGTTTCGCAACCAACCTGGTGGCGTGACCAGTAATATTCTGTGCACGCGTCAATGCTGGTTGCGTCACCAAATTGGTTGAGCAACCACAGACACCAGGTGAGATATAGACATAGAACTGTCTACATTTTGTTGGTGGCGCGACTGGTTGCGCCACCGTGGTGTCCCGATGAAATAGGGCTCGTAGTGATTCGTTGATCGCGAACGACCCGATCCTTTTGATTCTATCAGTCACACGGAACGATTGATCGAAGAATGGGTCATGCGGATCAAGACCCTGTGCTGGGTCATCTGCGATAAATCCGATCACGAGCGACTTTCCGTCGTAGTTTCGCGTGGGTCTGCTGAATGAATGAATCAATGAATGGGATCGCTACTGGTCGGTAGAACGACGAACGAAAGATCGATTAACAATGAACTATTCCAAATATGTTCCTAACGGTTCCGTGTAGTTTGAGCTATGATTGCCGATTTGTTAACGTGTTCGGCTCAACTCGCGGGGCAGCTCCTATCCAGGAGCCTCTTCGAATGAGGGACCTACCTGGTGAACCCGCTGTGCGGTGGATCTGGCGTCGGAACCTCGGTGGAACTGGACAGCTGTCGCATAGGGCGGGCTTACCGGCCGTGTTGTCACTGACTGATACCTGGAGGAGTCTGAGAACGTATGTTCTTTAAGACGCGGGGGTAGGTGCTGACCTGCCGTTGCCTACCCTTAGAAACGAGCCGATAGCTACCCGATCTCCAGAGAGCATTGCTGAATAAAAAATGCCACGGGTCCGCGATATTTCCGATTTACGGAAACGTTATTACGATAAGTTTGATTGTCAAATGCTCCGAGCGAACCTGGCCACCCCTGAGCGTTTCAGCGAACTATATCGCTTTATCACCCCGAGGTGAAACACAGAGACTTGACGGCCGTAGACACTCTACGTACCAAGCTCCACCACTTCCCGCCAGAGACCTACACCTTACGGCGAGGCACAGGGAATTGCCACCCTGCGGGCAGCCCCACCCCCTGACTCTCAGACTTGGTCGGATTTCTCCAACCACCCGTCTGGTCGCGGGTTCGAAGTCGCTTGCGCGGTCCTCTACCTCAAGTGAGCGGCAATTACTAACTGGAACTATCGCGGATACGGGGCGTCCTTTGCTCGACATCTCACCCGAGATCGGGTGGCACACGAATCGTTTCTAAGGGGAAGCAGCTTGAGGTATCTACAAACCCCCCGCTTTATTAAGAAGATACGCTTCTAAACCCCTCCGGGTATCAGTCAGTGGCAACACGACCGGTATTCCCGTCATGTGCGCCAGCTTTTCAGTTTCCGTCCCCGGATCCAACGCACAGCGGGTTCACCAGGTTGGTCCCTCTGCGAAGAGGCTCCCAGATAGGAGCTGCCTCGCAAGCTGAGCCGACCAGGTTGACATAACGGCCATCATAGCCCAGACTACTCAGAATACACATATACGTTATTACGATAGGTAGAGGTTGCGCAAGCGACTTCGGACCGGGACCAAACAGGCTGGATGGAGAAATCCGTCTAAATTTGGTAGAAAGGGGGTGCGGCTGCCAGCTGGGTGGCACTTCCCAGTGCCTCACCGTAAAGAGTATGACTTGCGGGCTGAAGTGGAGCTTGATACGTAGATTTGTCCTCGTCCATCAAGTATCTGTGTTTCGCCTCGGGATGATATAGTGATAAAGTTCGCTGAAACGCTCCGGGGTGGACGGGTTCGCCCGTAGCAGGTGACACTCAAAGTATTCAAATTAGTAACACATTATCGTGATCAGATCCAAATCAATCCCACTCCACGCCTCATTCCGCTTCGATTCCTTTTTCGCAAGTTCCCTCTCTATAATATTCACTATGAATATTGTATTCTAGAGCATACTGGAAGAAATATATTATGCTGTAACGATTTTGGCCGTCATTTCCCCTAGATGGCGGTGCGAGCGACTTTGCCGATGCCAGGAGGTCGAAAACTCAATTTAAGAGCCAACTATATAAACTTGCTAAAAATCAGAACTACCCGATCTTTTGTTAAGAAAAACTCTCTTTCTACGGCTAGTTGCACTGTACTAGTATGCCTATTTATTTATTTATTTTGGGTATAGGTCATAGGAAAATAAGTATCCGCTGATTGAAAAATAGTTCGGTTGTCTAGGCTGGTTTAAGGGGAAAAGAGGACTATGGCAATGGAACTATTATATATATGATATCTGTCATAATATTGTTTATCTGTGAATGTCAGGTAGTTACTTAGTCTATCAACACGATGCGGAGCAGTGGGCAAAAGCGAATACACGAGATTATCAATATATCCGAAGATCAGCATTCCAAAATCACCGTATTGAGTGCGGCACTAACCCGTCGAGAGTGGCTAATAGAGAGAAAAAAGGTCGCCATCTCAAAGAACGATACAGAGGCGACATTAAAAATGCATGCACAGCACAGAGGGACGGAGCCTCACGTCCAAATAGCGTGTAAATGACATGGATAACATTCTCAAAGGGATTCGCAGATTTATGTAGAGCGGGGAGGAAGTGACGCGACACTAATAAAAGCAAAAGGAATAAAGCAGGCGCCCCGCCGCCGAAAAGGTTAACAGCAGGCGGGAGGAGGCCGCTACCTCGAGGGCAATGGATGCGGAGAGGTGGATGGGGGGCGAAGGGGAGGGGGGGGGTGAATCTTCGGGAGCAATGACGTCACGTCCGCCGAACGCCGACGTCAGACCGCAAAGCGCGATAGCGAAATATCACCGTCTCACGTGGCGGGGTTGCGCCTCTGGACCAGTGTTTACAGTACAGGGTGGGCACGAAGTCTCTAATGTTATTTTATAATAACTTTTATAGTACGTAGATACAAACAAAGAAAGCGAACGCGTGTGTGCTTCAGACAAAAGTCATCATTTGGCAATCTTAACCTTCGATTATATACGCCGCAAATGGAGGGTGGACTTGAACGGTAACTATGCGGGCCAGGAAAAAGCTGAAACAGGATAAAAGCATGCCCTGTATCGGAATCACCGAGGCAATGAGGACAGCACCACTTCATAACTTCATAGAAGCTAAAGCATTACGGATCATAGAAAGAATGAAGCAGAAAAGAGCATAAATATCACGAGGTACTGAAAAATAAAGGGTAACGTGGAAATCGGAGAGCTAACCCAGGTGCACTCCGATATCATACTGTCTGAATATTATTTCCAACATCCTTTCAGCACGGTAATCTCAACAAGAGAAGACTGGGACGAAAACCGCATCGTACCCTCCGAATGAGATCATCTGCACTTAGATGGGTCCAAAATCGACGATGGAACGGGAGGTGGAATCAAAGGACCAAGGGCCAATATAACAATGGCTCTAGGAAAACATGCAACAGTATTTCAATTCGAAATGGATGCCATTAATATGTGCATGGATGAAACCCTGAAGAGGAAATACAGCAACTAGACTATACACATATGGACAGACATCTAAGTGGCTCTGAATACACTAATCGCGAGGACAGTTACATACAAGGTAGATTGGGATACCCTTAAAAACCTCATGGAACTGTTTTCCATGAACGGGGAACGGTTTTCGAAACACTTCCAGAATCGGCTATATCAGACTGTCTCCGAAAACTTGCTACGACAATAAAGACATCAGCTGTACAAAAGGTGGGGTTGGAAAGTATTTGGAATAAAGTGTTGTTGAGTTATGACATCCTGATGAAAAATTCAAATATTCCACCACAAGTTAATGATCATGCGCAAGCCGCAAATGTGCCGAAACTATATTTTTATTTTTAAATAATTCTTCAACTATTAATCTTACGGACTTAAAGAAGGTAAAATTCGTTACATTTTACCTATAAACATTATATGTTAGTTAAATATGTAACGAATTATAGCGTCGGAAAATTGACCATTGTATTTATGTACTATAAAGAATAAGCCCATATCATGACAATTGTATATTTTTTATTTATCTATTCTTTTTGTATTAATTTTTATATATTTAATTTCTCAGTTTAATTATTTAGGGAATGCGCCAAAAAACTTACATGTTTTAGGGGTGGTTGTTAGGAAAAGATTAGGAACCACTGCTTAAGCAATATCTTAAAAATATTTCCATATAGATGGCCAAAATTAAGGGAGATTCACTTCAGGGACTTTATTTAAGCCCATGCTGTATACACATTACAACGAAATTATTTATAGTAAAATAAGAATATGCGCTCTCGAATTAATAGCACATTTAGTTTGATTATTGAGTTTCAGAGTAACTCAAATAAAGATCAATTAGATATCATCTCTGCTTGCACATGTAGGTTTATATTTAGTGTTTAAAAGTTTACCTTTTTTGTTAGTCATTAAGTCAGAGTTCTCATACTAAGTGAGAGATTAAAACAGCTTTTTACCATCGTATATCTGGTTAACTGTATGTAGTGAAACCTTATTATTATCATCACCCTTATTATTAAATACCTAAGTAATGTTTTTGTTAGTTTAGGTATCCCCTTGATTACAGAACTACAAACCTTAATTTATATTTTAACTTAGCAATCAATAATTACCTTGTACATTTTTTATTCGGAAACATATATGTCAATATTAGTCACTATTAGGTAGCTTCATGTATTGAGGCTAAGTTTGTATGCAGAAATAAATAAATCTTATCTTTGTCATCGTCGAGAGCATAAACCTCTGTCGACTTGAGAGCACTACATCTTTGATATAGCAATAAATAGTTGTCTTTTTCTGCATCGAGTAACAGTTACATCAATTTATTTTCAGCTATAGCTCACATGGACTTTGAAACTGATCGCATAGAAAATACTGAGGAATGCTTTGTAGTTTTATGTGGAGTTAAATGTACTGTCGCTGGCCTCGTTCGCTTTGGCTCGGTAGCGCGCATCGTAAAGGTACCTTTAGAAATAGTGTGTATATGTTCTTCTTCTTTGGGCGTTGTTGCATGTCGATGTTGATGAATGTATCTACAGATAAATTCGGGTCATCATTGTGTTTTGCTATCTATTTTTAGCTTTCTTAAGAAGTAATTCAGTCGCTTTGTCTTTAGTGTCGATTTCGTTTATTTTGGGGTTGTTTTCGTTGAGTTTTATTCAGCGACCAAAGTTTCTATTAAATCTTAATAATTACAATATTCGTCACTTTTCTTGCGAAAGTTACTGAGAGGCGGAGGGTTTGATTTTCCATGGGTTTTCATCGACTTGGGTCTACAGAATTATCTCACAACGTTGTAACTACCGCAGATGCAAAAAAGATCTGACGAGGATTTTGGGAATAAAAACCGATTTTCATATTTAAAAGACGCTTTCTGTGTATGACATGAGTGGCATTTTGGTCGATGAAAATCTATCTTCCTAGCAATTCATCGGGTCAAAATAATCGAAAAACAAGCATAACGATCCCTCAGTTCTTAAACATCATATCCGTTACTTTTTGGTCCGTCCGTAGTATTACGTACGACGAGCCATATAGTATCTGGTGTGCTGTGCGTTTGTTTGTTTGTCCGTTCGAAGAGCTCCCGTGGTCCGATATTAACCAAACTTGCTATGCAGCATCCCTGGGTGGTCCTAAGCACCACGAGGTGGCGCCAATTTCGATCCGAGTCCTGCAGGTCCTGCTGCAGGTGCATCCTGGTTTACTTGGCCTTGAGGAGGATCTGACCAATAGGTAGAGCAAGCATAGCGTATATGGTAGTTTTTGAAATCGTGGTGACGAGTGAAACTTGTTGGAATAGGTTTTAAGCCATTTAGGATAATTCAAGTCAGGGGTTACGATTCCGTTACAATCACGGGACGGGCCAAAGTTGTCGCTACCTTTTCTGTTATTTTACTTCACAATAATATTACGTTTTTCAAGATTTATGGAATGTTTTTCTCCAATGAATTTTAGATTTTCCGCGAAAACGACGTTTCAAAACATTGAGATAATTGAGTTTCAGCGTGGGTTAATCTGGGGGGCGCTGTTTCCGTCAGTGATTGATGCCTAAAATAGAGAGGGTTAAAGCAACCGCCGTTTTCAATCGTGTGTGAACCTCCACTATCGGGGTTAATCAGACATGAATTAATCGAAACCTCCGGCTAGAGGCGGTCCTTTCAAGTTAGTGAGCTCTACGCAAAAGACCCAATGTTGACAAAGGCCCTCTAAGAAAAAGACCGCATGAGGAAGTTGTGCATTATTAATGAGCTACTATAACGAAACTTTAGTCTCGTCGCAAAACTGGCTAAGATGATATATATCCAGTCTAATTCGAGACTTCCTTGTGAATGTACAGATTCTCTTCGATGTGATGTTGCCGATTTTCTCAAGTGTTAATATCACGTCTCCTAGAGCTAGATTCCTTGTAGTAATCATCATCACAAACAATAATCTTTAACAAATAGTCCTACCTATTCTCAGTCTCAATTAGTATGATATATTAGTCGCAGTAGGCCCAGATCCTTCTTATCATAATTACTATTAGTTATTAGACAGGCAGCAAATGCCGAAGAACGAAATTGCATGTGATTTGCTTTCTAAATATGAATTTATAGTGTTTACACTGGTTGTATCATATTAAAGGATT
>JAOPUG010000152.1:21578709-21596607 GCA_027564375.1 Micropterix facetella
ACTAATGGTTGCTTTAATCAATCGGTCATTATGAACTCTAAACACATAAGCACGAATCACCGCGCTATCACGCCTGAGTCGTGAGCTACACTGAAGTGAATGTAGCGAGAGCGCCGGTTTTGGCCAATCTGGGCGGTGCTCCTTCTCCGTCAACCCGCCCTCCCACGACGCAAATTCAATCGCGGTCGTATCAGCGAGCTGAGTATGTAAGCTAAATAATGACATCGCACTTAAGTTTCTAAGACTTAAGTTTGAAAATTATTGAGGCAAGACGATATAGCCTTTTTCGTTACGGTTCATATTTCTGTCCTGATACCCGTATGTTTCCGTGTGATTGTAAAGACGTTCCACGTCAAAATATGTACGCGGGCTCCTTAAATAACGATCTCCCCAATAATAATGGCCAAATGACAACACGGTTTCACAAAGACGCTATGCTATGCTTGATAATGTATGAAACATGATAGTGAACATTGCCGGCAATTAAAAGGTCGTTGGCAATTTATATTTCTAGCAGTGGTATATGCACTGCATGTCTGGATCAGTCTAACCGCCAAACATTCTTTAACAGTGGAATCAACGGTACCTTAAGTCGGGCCCACAGAAGAGAGACATGTTGCAGTTCGCACAACTTATTCTCAGAACAAGTAATTGATTTTCATTAGCAATTCATAGAAAGAAATTACGTCTACCGACAGAAATGAAATAATCGTTTCCATGCAATTCCTGATGGCGAAAAGCACTTTTTCTAGGGAAATTGCTGATTATGAAAGACACACTCTCCAGGCGAACAACGGATTAGTGATTCAATGACGTCATAAGTACAGCTATAAAAGCCAGTACTGCAGTCCAAATTACACACTTCAATGCCAGATATTCATCCAGTCAAATCAATTAAAAATTAGCAGATAATCGCGTCGCGACTCAATTGTAACCGCCTACTGGCGCCTCGTCGCGGCGCCGGCACACACGCATCATCATGTAATCGATTACAACCCATTAATAACTAATAACGTATCATTTCATCAATCCACATACGTTAGACATAAAAAATACCAAAGGCGCACACAACAAGGACGCTCATTTCAAGAGCAACCTGACATCCGGCATTAAATTGTACGAAGCCCCTTCAAGTTTCTAAATGTGTTTATCTAGATATGTGCAGACAAGGGGGTTAACCCTTTTTGGGGACTAAAATTTAAAGTGTTTAAACTTTAAAGTTTGTGTATGCCCAGATTTTTTAATTGGGGACATTTGTCCATTTGTATATGGAACCCTAAAAAATAATTATACAATGATCACATTCACGCCTTAAAAATACAAATTTTAAGGGAAGAGCAAAATTTCCAGGCGGAAGGCGTCACCGTCCAGGCCGCTGCATCAATTGAACCCGACGATATGCAAACAATGTTTTGGTCGCCAAAACCCTTCTCAGGTAGATTTTTTATTTTTAAATTTTCTTGTCTCATGGGCGGCAGACTTTATATATAATTTAGTGTGATCAATTCAATGATTGACAGATTGTATAGGATGCGTAACATGATACATACTCTCACCCATCCACTTAATGCGACGATGTATGTACATTTCGATGACTACATTTTTTTTGCATTTTTTTTAACCATCGTAGTGAACTAACGGATGATGTTAGCCAACTGAAAAAAAATATCGTAACTGAGTGTACCTTTCTTAAGTACAAAGTTATTTCAAAATTTTCAAAATAGATTGAAAACTTGAGAGAAAAAAATGTGGGAGCAATACAGGAATTTTTCATTTTAGAGTATTTTTGAACACATCTTTTACACTAAACAACAGGACCAAGAAGCTTAAAAAAATAGTAAAGCATTTTCAAAATAGTCATAAAGTACATGACTATCGCGGAATTAAAAAAATAAAGTTTTTTCTTGATAAAATTAAACTATACAAAAAGTGCAAGTTTCTATCATATTCATTGTTAAATATTACTGCGCCGAGTCGTCTTCGTTCGGACCATTTGTATGGGATGTTCTTATGAGATTTGGATGATATTTTTTTACATAAATCGTCGCTTTACTTAATTACGTGATTCAGAATCACGGTCACGATCTACACAGGGAATATTTCAACACACTCAATAGCGCGACCCATTTTTTCATTCGCAAATCTGCTTTCTACAAAGCATACCCTCAATTCTTCCGATTCCGATAAACAGACATCAATCTCTCGCTTTTTTATTCACCCGAAAAGCAGAAGTGTTGTATAAAATTGATGGACGTTCCCCAGTCGCTCGATCTGAATAACTCATTTATTTTTCTGACGTGACCCAGAAAAGCGCCCGATTTAAATTTGCGAGAATCCCGCAAGACGGGCATAATCGGAATCAATGCGCAACTCAAAGGCTCTTAACGCTCTGATGAAGTATTCCGAGAGCGCTGTACAAGTAAGTGTCCACATTTCTGTCGGGAGAGGTTCCTAACGGATCCGTGTAGCTTGGGTTATAATTGGCTATAAGGGCAATAATCGGGGATGTTTGGAAGCGTAATGCGACCTAAAGAAGTGGAGGTAGTTAGGTATCTTAAGCTATTTACACTTAGAAACGATACGTGGGCCACCTGATCTCTGGTGGCAAGCCGAGCAAAGGGTACCTCGTATGGAAAGGACTTTGCCGGGCAGTGGCGTAGTCGGATTGTGGATATGTTATGTCCAATTTTCGTATGTTTCAACTCGGGGCGTTATAATGATCAATTTCGTTGAAACGCCTCGGGGTGACGGGCTCGCCCGAGTATAGTCTTAAATATTCTGTCGGGAGATCTTTGTGCAATCACTACAACTTCAAATTCAAATCGTAGTTGCCAAGATGGATTATTGAAATGATTGATTCAAACTTTTTAAAATTATACGGCTATACGATAAACTGTGCGTTTACATACAATAGCTAAAGATCATTATCGTCACTATTATCATTATTGCCTTTATAAACATTATCATTTGCGCTAAACCCATTGTATTTAATTATAAAATACAAGATTATAGTGGAAAGTACTATGAATGTTAACAATAGGTGTCAACACTTTACTGAGAAAATTAAGTTTCCGGAACTGGTTATTTACAAGTTTGTTTCATCTGTCACTTGTTTTTTTTTAATTGTAGCGTCATTTAAAAAAATGTGTATCTGCATTTTAGCCGTGAAAATGTTTGCTGTATGATTTTCTACGATTTTAAGTGTAATTTGACAGCTCAGCAGAGTCTAGATCGGTTTCGAACTGTTTTTGGCGATGAAAAAACGAGCAAGATGAACATTTATAGTTGATTTCCAAAATTCAAACGCGGTCGTGTCCATCTACGCGATGAATTTCGTGAAGGTGGTCAGTCCACCGCTATCAAGCACAAAAACATCGATGCTGTGTGCCGTATGATCGAAAGAGACAGGCATGTGACCTAGTATGTGATTCGGGCATCCTTATGCATGGGTCCGGTAGAATGTACACAAACACACAAACGGTACACAAACAATTGGCTGTGAGAAAGGTATGCTCGCGGTGGACCCCACACAATTTAGATTAGGCTAAAATGGATGCGTCACTTGGTGCAATGTCATAATTACCAGATTCAACGAAGGGGCGTCAATTTGGCGAGGAACATATTAACGGGCGATGAAACATGGATCTACAGCTACGACCCCGAAACAAAGCAGCACTCGACCATTTGGGTCTTTCAAGTTGAGTCGCCCCCAAACGAAAACTGGGCAGGTGGCTACTGTTGCTTTGGAGAATTATCATACCCCGAATGCCGATCGGTACACGGCCATTTACTTATCGGAAGTTATTGACAAGCTCTGTATAAGCAAACGTAAACGCAGCATTATCTTGCATCATGACAATGACAGCTCTCACACGGCCAGAGACAAACCAATTTTTGACGGCAAAAATGTAGAACTCATGAGCGATCCTTTTTACATATGAAATCGAAGACTTTTGCGGTTATTTGACATTATAAATAGATAAAATAAATTAATTTACCGAGTGAAGGTTTTTAGCACCCGCCATTTCGGCGATGTTGCAACCGTCGTTGTCTAGGGTAGACTAAAGTGATGTCAGTCGACATCCGTTGTTCTGCGGGTAGTCGGTAAACTGCCTCTGTTACTGTGTAGATTATAACGGTGGTGGGGCGGCGGGATCGGTGCGTGCGAATTTTGAAAATCCGCCGTGCACACAACACTCTCTGTATCTTGTGTTACGTCTTTGCGTTCGGCGATCGGCATACATTTTAAGAAGTGGATTCCACGTAGTAGAGTTTGAAACCGTCGTCTCTTTTAAGTTCGGGTTTAAATGGTTTCCTGGATCATGCACGGAACGTAAAATTGTTCTTTGGATAGCACAATGGGATTTCGTAACTGCACACAGTGGCTAGTTTCGTTATACAATATGTGTTCGCAGATCGCTGATTTTTCACGCTGGACGGTTTTAACCGCTTTGATCCATCAGTTGAGTACATATGGGCCGTTTCGTTTGTCCTACGTAGGCTAACTCAGATTTGCTATTTTTTTTCAAAATTCACGCGCGCCGAACTCGCCGTCACACCACCGTTATAATCTACCCAGTAACAGCAGCAGTTGGTCGCCTATCTGCAGAACAACTGACGACGGCTGATAGCACTTTAGTTTCCCTAGACAACGGCGGTTGCAACATCGCCGAAACGTCGGGTGTCAAAAAACTTCACGCGATAAAATCGTTTAATCTTATCTATTTAAAATCCTATATACAGTCCCGATTTGGCACCTTGTGATTTTTTCTTGTTCCCAAAAATTAAGAATCAATACAACTATAATAAATGTTAAAAAGATTGTCTATATGTATAGAAAAGTATATTAACAAAAATATCTTGAAAACCATGTATTGATTTTTGGCAAATCATTGCATTTTTTTTATGAATTCTGGAAAGTTTCAGTGTGGCCCTTAGTTGTTAAATTATTTGCGTGTGTGAGGTGGATTTGCTCTAGCTAGATGTTGCAAATAAGGGAAATGTTACTTAGAATTGGTATTGGTTTATATAAGTTTTACCCAGCATTGGTATCGGTTTATATAAATTCACCATGTGTGGCATGGGTCTTCCATATTGCAATATCATGTAACCGAACGCGTTGCTGACTAAGCAGGTTTGTACGGTTTTGTTATACCGACGTCAAATTGGGTCTCGTAATTCCGCGTGTTCATAAAAGTTTTATGTTGAATCGTTAAATTTTATCTCAGATTGAAATCAATGAAATGTTAGTCCTTACATTGTGTGTGGTTCTGCAGACGAAGACTGCCAGTATAATTGGTTTAAGGCGACTTTGTATTTTAAAAAAAACTCATACAAATCTCATACAAATATGCCAAATGAAGATGGCTCGGCGTATTTGTATGGGAAAATTAATTGAAGCGTGCTGTAGAAAATATTATTTTGAAATATACTAATATCTATTTAAAAAAAATATCGATGCAAGTTTACTGCAAGTTTAATGTATAGGTACAGTTTATGAAAAAAATACCACAATAAAAACAACATACCTATAATAATATGCAATATTTAATAGTAAATATGGATGAAATGAACTTTTTTTTTTTTCAAGAAATACTTTTTTTTAAATTCTGCGAGTCGCATACTTTATAATTAATATTGTTAAAATGCTTTACTATTTTTTTGAGCTTCTTGGTACTGCTGTTTGGTGTGAGCGATGGTTCAAAAATACTCTAAAATGAAAATTTCCTGTATAGCTTCCAGATTATATTTTTCCTCAATTTTCCTATATATTTGGAAAAAATCTGCTATTTAGCTATTTACTCAGGAAAGGTACCTTCAATTATGATATTTTATTTTAGTTGGCTAACATCATCAGTTAAATTACTACAACGGTTTAAAATTACCAAAAAATGTAATCGTCGAAATGTACGTACATCGTCGCCTTACGGGGGGAATTCATGCGGAAGCACCAAAACAACACATCGCATCATCAAAATAAAATGTAGGTATAATTACAAATGTTTCTATAAATGTTTACTATAATCATTGCTATGCGAATGTTAGATAAAAGTTTAAAGCTTCTGTAATTCAAGTTATTTAATAATATCCTATAGCTTACGGGTAATATGCCGAGAAATATCGTTAAAATGAACCAAAATGGCTATATGATCCATGGATCATGATTTAAAAAAATAATATATCCACGAGTTCGTGAAGTTGAACTCTCCAAAAGAGTTAAAAATCTGTCAGATTTCATGCAGTTTTTCAGAATAAATCGGTAAAAACATTACAATCGGCAAAAGTAATAATATAATGAGAGTTTGCTGAATTTTAATGAAAACTTTGGCAGGGGGAAACCCAAGGGTTTGTCAAACTTCGGCCCATATTATTACATTACGAGTGTTGATTATTTTGACCGATGGATTGACCCCAGGTGACATGCAGGTACCTTATTTTACTCTTCTCATCATGGCCAAAAACTTTTTTTTGCTATTTCCACCGTTAATTTCATTTTAAGCAGTAGAAGTGTGAAAAACTGTAACATTCTGATTTTTTGACACCATCTAGCGGCCGAGTCGAATACTAATTTGGACCGTGGTCGCACTAACGCGCCAAGGCCAGGTGGTTGCTGCATCAGCCGATAGAGGGTCCTGTTGGTCGTCGATCAGTATCAAGCGTATCATTAAATTAAATAAATAATGTTAATAAAACAAAAATGAATGACTCTAGGCGACATTACCTCATTTTACGCGTCTCATAGGTCGTACAGACCCCAAAATCAACTGGCGAAAATAGTGATTGGCGAAAGAAAATGTTTAAACAGACGTTTACTTGAGTTATCGTGCATAGCAACATCCAGAGACAGATACAAAAAAAAATATACGGACTTCACTCCCACCTATTTTAACTATGTGCATACATTTCATACAAAAAAGTGGAGAAAAAGAAGATGGTGGATGCTTTCAATTCACCTCAAAAGAACAAGGTAAATTTTTAAACGGCTCCAAATTCGAGCGCGAGCCCGCGTGGATGATGTAGATACATTGCTCTCAGTTGAAGTGCAATCATAAACATTTAAGTTTGGAAACTAGCACAGGAAAGTTAGAGGCGTACCTGGCACCAATAGATAACCGCAAAACTCATTTAGAATCCTTTAATGGCACCGTCTACTACTATAAATAATGAAGATACGCGTGTAGGTCAATGGTTAAAGCTTTGTTGTCGGGACACACCTATAGGTTGTTTGTTTAATTATTATTTATTATTAAAATATAAACTATCTAACACGAAGTCAAACATAAAAATGCATACAATTCTAGTTGCAGCTGTATTGAACGGTTATTTCTCACGAAGTAAGCCGAGTAGTGTAGTGAGTCCCTTTGTATTCGCGCATCGGGCCCTTTCACAAAACTGCCACCGATCGGAGGTCGCCCGAGGCGAGGCGAAGTTGCATGGAGTAAATCAAAGTGCGTCTCTACACTCTCGTCCTCGCCCTACTTCGATCGCCTTCACGAATAATGTAGTGGGCACTAAGATATAGCGAAATCAGTAAAAATTGTTGTGTATCGGCATAGATTAACACTATTTAATCTATGGTATCGGTAACTGAAATCCCCGTAGAAATTTACGCTCAAAATAAATTTTGATTAAAGTGTTTTCTGATAGATCAATGAACTATTCGCCAACAAACGTCTATATTGCAGCAGTAATGGGATCGTCTTTCTGAAGCAAAATCAAAATACAGGTTTCTCGCTTTTTTCTTTCTTGGAGGAAGTAATGATCAAAATTTTCTGTCAATTCACAAAATTTTCTGTTCGCAGATTCGCTATAGGATCAGTTACTAAATTTTCTATATGAATGAATAACCGGAAGCCTTACTATGCTGTAATACAAATAATAAAAGAAGTGCAAACGAAGTAGGCAAAAGTGTGTAAAGATATGTAAATGGACGCGAACGGCAGACCAAAGCGGGACGCTAAGTGCACAATTAGCGTCATAGTGTGTTAGCAGGTAATCACGTTAAAGAGTTAAAAGTCGGAGTGGCAATAATGGCGTCATTAGGCACCGTAGATATTTATTCTCTTGTCTATTTAACTAATGTACAGTAGAAAAGCCAGCAAATATGTGGCGAGCGAGTCTCATTATACAACCAGTAGCCGTCGGCTTGAAGCGGCGATGTATGTAAAAAAATCTCAAGGAACATCTTATACAAACGCGCCGAACGAGACTGCGTGCTGTAGAAAACATTATTTTAAAAATATTTTAATATTTTATTTACAAAAAATATCGACGGCACTGCAAGTTTAATGTGTATAATTTTGGTCAAAAATACCAAAATAAAAAGAAACATGCAATAATAAGTAATATTCAATAGTGAATATGGAAGAAAAACTAATTTCTGTTAGATTCTGCAATATTCATATACTTTATAACTATTGTTTAAAAGCTCTACTATTTTTGAGCTTTTTGGTCCTTTTGAGCTTTTTGCTGTTTAGTGTGAACGATGGTTCAATAAAAATTAAAATTTCCTGTATAGCTCCCAGATAATTTCTGTTTGTCTCGATTTTCCAATCTATGTAAAAAAATCTGAAATAGCTGTTTACTTAAGAAATGTACCGTCACTTATGATTTTTTTCAGTTGGCTAACATCATCAGTTAATTCACTATAACAATTTAAGAATTGCCAAAAAATTTAATCGTCAAAATTTACATCCATCGTCGCCTTAAGGCTTAAACAACTGTCTTACGGCTTCTTGGCGTGAAACGCGTGGAGATAAAGATGGCAATTTCTAAATTTTACAAATGTATATTCTTCATCGGTATCCTATAACGGCCCAAGTTTGGGGTGACCCGGTCGATAATGGATCAGCAGTAGGATCAACAGTGAATGAATCAAATATCTACGCAAATATGGGACATAAAATTGCGTTTGTCAGATCTACATATACGATCGTCTCTACTCGACATCCACGGCCATTCACTACTGTCCCAAAAGCGGCGGCCGGGCGGATTTTTAACAAGGTTCTTTCGATTTTCGATTTCTAAAATAAAACGCCAGACTGCAACGTTGCTTATAATTTCAAAAGATGTTGGTAAACATAGAATCAAGATCCACTGTATACCAAACTGTAAAAATAGACTTGATTGCTATATTCTTATATTATATGAGTGTTAAATTCTTAAGTGTTTAAAAAATATATTGTTGTATTATTGGTAAGAAACTGTTTTGTATTACCCAGTAGGTATTAGTTTTCCACATGTGATGTTAAATGTTTTGTTTTCGTCTGTATTTCCAAATTAAAAACGTTGAGGACGTAGTAATATTATGTTTTGAATACGAGCACAGTAGTAAGTTAATATTTGTAATGTAAGTGCAATACTGAACATATAGGTACTTCATTTAAATAATGTTTTTTTAAACTTTTAATTTTATTTCTAATAAAACCATATGTACAGTTACAGCTGATCCATGTGTAGAACGATTTTGATCCTACTCCAGTGATGCATCGTTGACCATAAGCTGATCCATTGTGTACCACTTCTGGTCAACAGTAGATCATTTCTCATTTTTTAGGGGATTATCTATAACTTATTTTGCACAATAACATAAAATATTAAATTAATATGAGTGAAAAGATAAATGATGTTCACATAAATAAAAAAAACAGTAATTCTGACTACAAATTATGGAGTTATTCGTGTCCAAATAAAGGGTGATCCAATGTGGACCATGTCACTCTGAACGACAACAAAGCAAAACCCATATATAAGGAGAGACGTATAGGGGATGTCATCTCCCCGAAGCTTCCCACCGATACCCTAGAATTCGTCTTCAAATTGTCGAAGTGGAAAGTTTCACTCGCAACTCGACTCACCATTCGAACGATCGACCCACTCGAATATGAAATTTCCAAAATTTTCAAACGCTTTTATATTTGATTAGGGGAGTAATTCGTCGATAAAGTTCAACATACCAAAAGTTCGAGGATCTTTTAAGTTGCGAGAATAACGTAATTAATTCCAACATTTGAAGTCTCTGATTAAAAGTCCAATGGTTTCGGCTATGTGAACGTTTATGAGGGAATCAATACTTTCGCTTTCTTATTATTAGATGATCCTTTTATAACTTTTTTATCTTTAATCCTGGTACATTTCTTTTTTATACGGGGAGCATTTTCGTTTTTGAGATTTATACGATGTCGAAAATCGGAAATTGCACCGCCATTTTCTAAGATGGCGGCTCGAGCACTGATTGGATTTATGGTTCTTAAAATTCTTAGACTAATATGGCGAAACACCCGAATGTCACAATCTATCATCTGCTTATGTGACGTCAGTCCGGTTTTTAATAAATAAACAGGTGGCCGATTTAACATAAACTTTGCAATTTCTCTTTTTGTCTCTGTCTAGCACTTCACAGATCTTTATAATTAATTATTGAAATTCGAGAAAAGGGCACCAGCTCATTTTTTTTCCATTCAGCCGGTCGGCTGTTGTGACATCATTTTATCAGTGATATACTATAAATGCATGATAAATACTGCATTGTGCCCCTATGCACGAATACGTAGTCAAAATACCAAGCAAAGCTTAATAAATGTACCTAGAGGTGTTAAAATAAGAAAGGGTGTGGTGCGACGAATAGAGATAAAAATAAAAACAAAACACTTTCCTGTATGCCTTGTCGACGTTGCTATGAAGATCATTTCGTGGTAAGATTTAATATTTTTACCTAATGGTTAATATTATATGTAGCCTTCTTACTATATTATTGAAATATTAGTGGCAATAGCAACTGAAAGGATGATAAGCGTGGGCAGATATTCAAGCAAACAACCATTAAATACTACACAAATACCACAAATTAATTATAAATAGTATTCATTCATAAAGGTGTATGGCATCATTGGGCCCAGGTTTGCATTCAACTTGATAATATTATGGTTAAAAATAAGAACTATTGGAAAAACTTATATTTTCAGGAAAATATATACTTTTCTCAGTGCTGAAAACAACAGTTGAGTTTGTCAACTGCTACGGGCGAACCCGTCCACCCTGGAGCGTTTCAACGAAATGTTGTATTCGTTTTCAAGTCTCTGGAATGAAACACAGAGACTTGAAAACGAATACGAATCTACGCACCAAGCTCTACCTCAGCCAGTAAGAATCCAACCTTACCACGAGGCACTGGGAAATTTCAAGCCCAGTGTGGCATCCATCCCGCCCTTACTTACTGATTTGGTCAGATTTCTTCGACCTGGTCGCGTGTTCGTAGTCACTGGCGCGGTCTTCTGCCTTAAGTAAGCAGCAATTCCTCACTGGAATTATCGCGGATCCGAGGCGCCCTTACTCGGCTTGCCACCCGAGATCAGGTGGACAACGTATCGTTTCTAAGGGTAGATAGCTTAAGGTACCTAACTACACCCGCTTCTTTAGGTCGCATTGCGCTTCGCAACTCACCCGGCTATTAGTTGTTGAGAAACGGCCAGCAGACCGACCAGTGCATCAAGCAACCATCAATGCGAAGTTTTCACCGCGGAGGCACCGCTTTACCCGGATACTGGGCGGCTCAGTCGTCATGCACAGCGAGTTCATTGGTTTCGTCCCTCTTCGAGGAAGCTGCCGGATATGTGTTGAGACGGGCCGACCGTGATAGATAGTTTTGGCCATTGAGACCCGAACTGCACGCCGAAAATAACACAATGAATAATACAACGACCCAAAGTTTGAGTATTTGGAGCAAAAATACTACGTAGTGGTAAAATTAGGCTACTACATCTTAAAAAAAATATTTTTAAAGTTTGAATAACTTCGGCGACGCGACTGATTTTACCGGAAGCGCCCATTTCTTTCATATTTATAAAAAATATGAAAGAAATATTAGAAGTTATTAAAACTTTAAAAATATTTTACTTTTAGCTTTATAAAGATTCATAGTTCTTTTTGAAATAATTTTTATTACTAAGTTCTTCTTAATATTTCCAAAAAAAAAAAATCAAACGTAACCCTTAGTCGAGTGCGAAAGACTTCAAACAAAAACTTTTTGTTTTAACACATTGTCGTACAAATTTCAAATTTCTAGCCCCAAAGGATTCTGTAATCATATTTATTTAGTTCGATAGTATTTTTTATTTAGTAATTTTAGTTAGTTTCTAAGGTAAATTTTACCATTTTGTCGAACTCTTAAGAGTAAAATCGTAAAATAGCCGCCGAAAAAATAGTTTTTTTTCATAATTCTAGTAAAAAAAAGCACAATCTACTTCCAAGGGCGTCTACATCAAGGGTAGCTCAATCCATTTATATAATATTTTTATTAAAATTCTTTATACTTTAGGCAAGAAAACCCATGAAATTGTTACAATTTGGGTATAAAATGTGTCAGGCCTCTTAAGTTTAATTTCGAATAGGCATATGAATAGCGGCGGTTCACAATACCTATCACGTAAATGTGCACAGAAGTTTGTCCAAACGGATAGGAAGGAAAATAGTTATAAATTAGGTAGCGTGTCGGAGAATTTACTCGTTTCCGACCGACGACGAAAGGAAAAGGTCTATTTTTTCTGCGTTTCGGTTCCCCCCTGCCCTATTTCGATTCCCATGTGAAATTTACTTTTCTCCGCTCTTCTAATTGCCGGAGTCTATCCGCGGAACGGAAAGTTACGCAACGGGAAAATTGTAGGGAGAGATATACACTTTTATAAAAGGAAACTTCCTTCCGGTATTTCATGTCTTCAAAGTTATAGAACGAAGAATAAGCCTTAAAGAGATACGATTTTAGAAGCAAGATTTGAAAGCTAGATCTATTTAAGTTTGCATTTTGCTACAAATAACTATTTCGATAATTTTTTAGCAGTGCAGCACACCGAACCTCTCAGGCGGAGAGTATATCAGCGTCTTTTAGAGGATGTTTAACAAAATAACAGCCATCTATCGAAAGCTCGTAAAGAAGCACTGACACCCCTGGGCATTTTCGGTGCAACCAGTGTTGCCAAGTTAGGCGAAATATCGCTATTTAGGCTCGCTATTTAGGCCCCACAACGGCGACGCAAAACAGCTTGCGACATTATTATAGCTATCCCTTACTGTAACATTATTAAAGCTGTATGTACTTATTTAATTCACTGTAAAATTCGCGTATAGTTCAACCCAATATCAGTTTATTCGCATAATCACATATTCAATTTTCAATATATGATTCCCTAATTAATAAACATAACATATCTAAACGCAGACTTATAAATTAAAAATGGAATAGCAGTTACAATAAATAACCGTAGCAGTTACTACAGCGAGTTAATACAAATAAAAATAGACTTAAAATATTCAAATTAAATGAACCATACAAAAACAAAATTAATGCCAAATCTCAACTATTATAATAGTCTACAATAAGAATAACTGAGAAATAATGATAAAAGTCAGACAACTATAGTTTGACATAATGTATAATAATTTCTATTTTAAAACTCGTTTACATAGTACAGTTCTCATCTCATCAATGAGGTATGACTTTAGTTACCTTTTAAACTGTTCTACTTGTCCTTGCCGACACAAAAGTGGGCGATTCTGTATCATCCTATGTGATTCTGATCCGTCGAGTGGGTGATTCTGTACATGAAACTAATCAAGAAATATATAAAAGTTTTTTTTCCCTTTTTTATCAGCTCCCCTAAACCCGCGCATACCGCAAGTAGCTGATGAAAGCTTCAACCTATCGACATGCCGCTCCCGTACGACTAACAGAACTGCGCGTAACGCCATGGAGTGCAGTCGCGCGAGGTGATATCTAGGCCATAGCTTTACGGATAGAAACACGAACCTGCAGAAGAGTAGGTAGTTCAGAAAGGCCAATGACTACTGAGAGAAGCTTTCATAAATTTTCTATTTGGACGCTCATCAGTAAATCGACAAAAACTCCAATTTAAATTCAACAGCGACTGGAATAATACCAACATTATATATAAAGCTAACGAGCAATTGCGTCGTAAATGAGTCGAATTTAATGAAGCCATATTTCTTTCTAAATAAGAAGTACATAAATGAATGATGGCTACTTAATTATAAAGACATTTCAACGTCGGAACGACTGAAGTCAAAGACCCACAAATATAAATAGACATGTTAATGATTAGGTACACGCAATTATATGTATTGTGATTAATAATTTTACGTCATTGAAACATCCCATGATCATTAAGTTATATTTCTATCGAAACTCAAATGGATTATATGAATTTCCGTGAGAATGAAATCGCAAAAATAGCAGGTCGAATATCTCACGCTATTATTTGAAAAAAAAAACGGGACGTAGAGAAAAATAGCATATTTATTACTACATCTTCACTACATCTCCAATGACAAATATGGCAGGTTTTAAATTTTGGGATGAAACATATTATTTTATTAAAAATTTAATTATTCAATTTGCTTTGAATATAAAAAAAATATGGAGTTAATAATGCAACACAAACCTTTTATAAAAAAGTTGTGTTTTTTGCATAACAAGTTGAATTAAAGGAAAAGGGTACATACACATAATGGACTACGACAATTTATCGACAGATCTAAGAATACGGCGTGAAATAGCACTTAAGGAGCAGATGATAAGTATCAACACGGCAGTGTTGTACATTCACGATTAACGTTAAAAAATACGATTACTTGTAGACTATAGCAAGAATTTTGATCTATGGACCATACGCTTCTGCTAGTGACACTTCTGCTCTTGAAATTTCCGGTTTGTCCTGCATATTGCTTCGAGCTATCTATCTGATCGGCAAGACAGGAGCACCACAGGTATCGAATCTTGGCCCAATCTTGATTTCGTTATATATATAGGATATATAACAAATTTCGAGCAATGTTTGTATAATTTGTAAGCAGTCGATACGCGGCTCATGTACCCCATAAATCCTGATGAACCTGATTCTGCCGAGAGACGAATAAACTCAGATATTAAAAAACTCTCCGCTTGGTCTAATCAAGATGGTTTACTACTTAATCCGATCAAATCTTGTTTTATGGTCGTTGGATCCAAGACGGCCAGAGCTAAAATTAATGTCAATAATTTCTTGGAATAATGGTAAACGGATCGCAGATCCCCCTAGTGTCAACTGCCAGAAATATGGGGCTACTACTCGTACTTGACCATAAATTGGGATTTGAAGAACACGTCAGCAAAAGAGTTGGATGGGGCTTCGCTCGTCTCAAGGCCATATAAAGGGTTCTGGAGTACCTTAGCGTCAAAGTCAGATTCCTTATTGTAAATGCCTTAATATTACCATTATGGACAAAAGGGACTATGGCGAAAGGTGTAGGTACAGACCGTGTCAAAAATCAAAATACCTCTGCTATGTTCTGCTTCAATATTCTTCCTTGTCATCGCGTGTCTCTATTCCTTTTTAGGGCACTATGCTAAACATGAGTAAGCCACGGCAACATCACCTCCCAATTTACGTGCTAAAAGTAGTCGGGTCTGAGCAACCGCAATATCTCCACTCATTGATCAACTGGTCCCAGAACCGCAACACTCACTCTACTCGAGCGCAAGAGCATCTCGCTACTATCCCTATGTTTAAATTAAGAAGTTCTAAAGGGGGCTTTAGGTTTATATTCAGCGGCTGTATGGAATCGGCTGGGGGCGACATTACGGTTAACTTTATTAAGTTGCTTCAAAATTCAATATGAGTAAATACTTATGCTTAGCGGCCAAGAAGTTTAAGGGTATGTCCTGGAAAATCAGGTCAGTTATCTGGAAACATCCCCATTTGCATCGTTTGCAGACTCATCGTATAGTTTTTGTCGTTATACATATATAGTTTCGAGAATTTTTGATATGTGCCTTTTTTCTGTATTTTTTTTAATGCTGCAAATAAAAATACCCAAAAATAATTATGGATAACAAACGGAATTACAATCATAACGCCACGACTTATATTACCCTGACATTCACACAGTTTTCCCCAAATTAAAAACTTGTACTTTACTATAATAAGTATAGAAAAATATGCGAAAATATACGTAAGTTCACTATTTAAGTTCTTAATAAAATTCTTAATTCACATTCAGTTTCACATTCAAGTTGACATTAAGTTCAAATTCAGAAAATATCTTAAATTCACTATTTAAGTATTTAAGTTCACGACAGATACATAAATATTACAGAAAAAAAATGACAAAAAATTATAGCCTCCAAACAGTTTGGAACGTGATTAAAGAAATTAATAATATCCGTCAGCATAAGAAGTACATTAGTAGAACGCAAATTGGTGTCAGAATACTTACAGACGAACTTGACATTACAAATAGTGCAAATGATTATTTAATTTATAGCAGATAATGCCAGTGCAAGCAGAGCAGTGACAAAGACCTACTTAAATACTACTTTTCATCCATACATATTTCTATAACCTCTAATGGAAAATTTAGCAATAGTAGTTTTATTACAGATGCTTCAAATTTTACAATCTCTTTGATTATTTTGATTTTGATTATTTTTATTAGTTTTCCATTTCCCGTTTTTTGTTTTTTTATACATTTTTTCAATTATGTATTTTTTGCTATACTTATTATTTATTGATTATTAGTTTACTTATTTAACTATTACTGATTTATTACTGATATTTGACAGAATAATATTAACAATTTTTTACATAATGTGTTAATAGCTGTAAATACACATTATTACTTTATTACGGGTGCACATAATTTAAGTAGACTTAGAAATAACATGGCGGGCGGCGGCGCAGGCGGAATTCGAGGCAGAAACGGAGTAGATGTAAAAGGTGAGTCTCTCAGAAAATCCTCCAAAATGATTTAATAGTTTCCAGCTACCCAATGTTCCTGACATAGCGACCTTCCCCATGGAGGATATACAAATGATTTTACCAAAACCATCGTTTTCTGGCGGAACGAAAAGACAACAAGGGATGTACAAATTTAATATTGATTTTAGTAAATTAGATTTACGTTAAATGTAACGATTTAAAATGAATCTCAAAAATCAGTTGTGTAGATAAATATTGTAGTGTTTTATTTCCCTTTGTTGATTGTGCCCTCTAATGATCCACGGCGCCCCAACCCTTTATCCATTGTAACCCATCAGTGGGGCAGAGTGGATAGCTTGCCTTTTAAAAGATATTGTTTTAAGAGTCAAAAATCTTACCTACTTCTATAGTCACTTTGCCAAGCTACATTACTATTTTAAAATATTTATTTTAGTATGAATTATTCCCGAGCTGGAGGGTTAACTAAAAAAGGTAACAATCTCCATGAGATTTGGCAGATTTGTCGAAGGAAGTGCCTTAAAAAAATCTTGATTTTAGACGCAATGCAGAATTTGAAAAATATCTACTAAAAGTCATTGTTAAAAATTGTTAATATTATTTAAAAAATGATTGATACATTTACCGCTTTGTTGCAATTACCCACCGCAATTGCGCATTTTATTTGATTAAGAATACTAGCTATAGGAAGATCCTTTAATAGCTATTTGAAAATATTCTACGGTAACATAAGAAACGTCTGTAACACATAATTCATACTGAAACTTGAAAATGACAATGACAAAAAAATTGTAGGCAATATGTACTTACTTAGCTGCATAAGTAAACATGCGCTTAAGATTAGAATAAGCAAACTGTCCTTACTATTAGATAGTAATCATCACTTTTACTTTCAATATATTTTCAAACACTATGGACTCTTGTTTTATCGGTAAGCAAACACGGTTGCCATGACAACAAAGCGAACCGAGGACGCGACCGCTCGTGGCACCATCTCCAAGGTAACTGTCTTGAACTAAAACCCAAACATGACCTGGCAAGGCACACAAATGACCGGTCAAAGTAGAGTTCAACCGAAAGCAACTATTTATGATAGAAAATGGAGAAAGAAAACAATAAAATAGTGAAAAAG
>JAOPUG010000152.1:21708915-21721042 GCA_027564375.1 Micropterix facetella
CTACCCCCCCCCCCCCCTCACTGCCCGTATCTAATCACGCCCTTGCTAACTACTGACGCCGAGAATGTGACCTGACACACTGCCGGTTTTTAATGCTCCTTGTTGTGAAAACAATTTTATATAGACTCGTTCACACAAATAATATTAATTTGCCGCAAAGATTATGAAACATAATAAAGAAAAACAAACGTCAATGCAATCTATTTTTGATTTTTTTCTTCATAAATTTTGCAACGTTATTTTGGACAACGGTGTAAAGAAATAATACCTAACGGGTTAATTCTATCTCGCAAACTTGTACCCACTTATACCTATTGCTGGATACTATTTCGCTGTATAAATATCTTAATAAAATTTCTTTAGTAACATTCATCTTAGCAAAAAATTAATACTAATATAATAATATAATAAGTGAACTACGTTGTTAATACTGTTTCAGGCGTGACCTGGAATATGGATTGTTCCACTGTACAAGTGTGACCCCTTGAACAGAAAACACACCCACTATGACGTCATTGCGGCCATTTCCAACCGTCGCACTTGTGGAGCTTACGTATAGATATTTCACGGGGAAATTAATGCCGGAAATCGCAGCAGGGTCTTTTTATTAAACTTTAGTGCGGAGAATTTCCCGTATATATCATATTGGGTGACTTTTCATGCACATACATGCTGCGAAAACCGCTTCAAACTAGCTGTACAGTTCGCAACTTGAACATGATTATATGTACTCTCGAGTAAATCGGAAAGCAATTCTAAACAGATTGAAGAATTCTACAGCAAACTTATAGAGGAAGTTATCTTATATGGAATACTCCATAAAAATAATTGCCAGCTATGCGATGAAAAGAAATAGTTTTTAGTGATAAGTGCGAAAGCAAGAGTTTTGTAATATTTTCAATTCGTGATTATTAGAAAACGAGTTAGCAAAGTTAGGAAGGAAAGTATCTATACAAACCTTTATATGTCTGATATATGCTCAAGGTTCTCTTAATATAAAACATTTTATTAAAAGTCCGTTTATTGTTAAGGTTTAGTAGTTTGTTGAGTTCTCTTTATTGCGATTGTTTATTGTGTGTTTAGCTTTGTTGTACTATGTTGCTATATGACCATTGCTGTGATCCAAATATTAAATAGCAAAAAGTGACCGACTTGACACATGGCCGAAAATTAAATTGAAAAATGTCATCTGAAAGAAAATAAAGAAACTTCCGGACCTAAAGCCTTGGTAATGGGTTTGAAGTTAGATAATCTTAAATTCAAAGTTATCCTTAGAAACGACCCGATGACCAGCCGATTTCGGATGACGTTCCGAGTAAAGGACGCCACGGGTCCACGATATTTCCAAGTTACGGAATGCCGCAGTATTACAGTAGGTAGAGGTTGCGAAAGCGACATCGAGCCTGTTATCAAACGGGTGGATGGAGAAATCCGTTTAAATTTGGTAGCTACGGAGTGAGGCCAGCCTGCTGGGTTTATCTTTGCTTGTCCAGTGCCTCGCTAATATGGCTTTGGTTTCTAACGGGCTGTGCCGGAGCTTGGTATGTAAATTGGGTTCGTCCTCAAGTCTCTGTGTTTCATCTCGGGGTGATATAACGACAATATAGTTGAAACGCTCCGGAGTGGCCGGGATCGCCCATAGCAGTTGACAATCTCAATTGCGCCTGAAAAGTATCCCATTTTATGTAAAAAATATTAAAGGACATTTTCCTATACTTCTGGGTTTTTGTTAAAATTATAAGTGTAATTTTGATATTTAAATGAAGTAAACGTTTATGTGAAAGTTTTATTTCGGAATTTATCATTTTTTTCTAATAAACAGGTAAGATATTTTTTTTCAATTAGTGATTATTTTAGATTATAAATGTATTTGACAAAATGTTCTTTATTATTGAATAAACAATGTGAGCCGATGGACATCGAAAATGGAATCGATCTTTAGGTGAGAAAAGGATGACAGCTATCAAAATGTAAGTATTGCTCTTTGTTAGTTGGTTTTATATGTTTTCAGTTTTAATAGTAGCTACCTTCAGAAAGTGTCAAATCAATGCCTGAAAGTAATTTGATTTTAGACATAGGTAGTGTGTGTCTATGTATCTGAAAATATTATCTGTAAGGAAGGCAGTGAGTGTATCATGTTCATGTGGCCAAATCAAAATAATATCATAAATAAACCTATACCACATACATTATTGTAAATTTTAGATTAATTAGATTTTTTTCTAATAAACAAATGAAGATGTTGGCATAATATGGTGCCATTCTAGTACACTTTTCTGTCTCTTGCTTGAAGGCAAAATTCATCCTCAAAAGAGAAAGCATTGCAAGTGAGGGCAAATTCAGCTAGCTCGGTTAAATTTGTAGAATGAATTTGAGGATAAGGCCTTTGATGAAGAAAATGGGAAATCGTTTCTATGCCTAAATTTTGGGGAATATTAGTATAACGAGAGATAGACAAACGATCCTTCCACCAAAGATCTAATAGATGCACCACCAATTTTATCATTCCGTAGACCTCCTAATATAAAATCAAAACTTAACTAAAATAAACAAAATTATTCTAGGAACTATAATAATTATTCTAGGGGCCTTGTGTGGTTATCCGCGCTGTAAACTTTTCTTCTGTTAGATCAGAGTGCTTCTTTTACTAGTCCAAATACAAATAATAATTATAAAATTCCTGTAAATTGCAGTTGCAATTCTAACAATATAGTATATCAACTGTATGAAAAAATAACATAGCTAAATATTAGAATCAAGAATCATAGGGCTAGTTAGGTAATAAAAGTTAACTCCCAGTAGCTTTACACATCAGGTCATATGATTTATCATTTGATCAATGTTTTAAAGTCAAAATAATGAAATTCCTTCGTGATAATGTTTAGGAAAGGGATGTAAAATCTTTGGAAAAGGCTCTCATTCAGATTTTAGGCGCATGTAAAGCTTCTGGTCTTAATATGGTAAATAAATATACTAATAGTTTACTCGTTTAGATATTATATTATTGTTTACAAGGTTTTTTTTAAATATTCATTCATTTAAATATAACGTTTTACTCGGTTGATAATGGTGTACTTTAACTTAGATAAGATATAATTATTCCTCATCTCTTTGTTCGATTCTTTGAATTTGAATATTAAAAGAATTTTTTGCTTTCAGAATTGTCATCGTGCTCGTAAACGATTGCTGTCGAAATATTGCAATTATAAATTTTCATTTATCATTACTTTTTGCCACTAACCACCCTTTATATTTCCAGAATCCATCCTCCATTACTTGTTGCAGTCTAGTAGGAAGAGGCGTGGCTGCTTTAAATACTTACTGAACAGATAAGGAGTAACAGGGAAATATAACAAACATGCGATTGTACTTTGTCGACCACGACCACGCGTAAGTTACTTAATTATTATTTTTTTCACCCAAAAATAAAACAAAAATATTTTTTAAATTTTTACCCTAAAATGGAGAGAACTGATGATAAATGGCTTCATTGTCAAAGAAGTTACATTCGCAGTAAAAATATCAACATTATTAAATTTACAGCATGAAAAGGGATTTTAAATTTGGCCAAAATGTAGAAGTTTTAGCAAAATTATTAGTTATATTCATTTCTATATAGTTTAATATTCCTGTTGTTTTATTATATTATTTAAGTCTCAAGAACTTATAAAACATTACGGCATTTTTGTCCCCATTTGATCAAGACTTCTTAACAATGCTAAGAAACAAATAATCAACAACCAAATTCATATGTATTTAAGACTTAATGTTTTTTGACTTCAATAAATTATTTTTCAAAAACTACATTTTTGTCAATTTTTGTATTCCCCTTTCACTGTTTTAATTACTTGATATTTTTTTTGCTGAAAAAGAAATGGTTTTTTTCGACATAAACACTTCAATTATCATGAAGATACTCCTCAATTATTCGCACTATTTTTTTAAATAATTATAGAATCCATATATACTGTGTAAACGAAATTTTAATTAAAAATGGAAGAAACCCAATTGGGTCCCAGAAATTGCCTCCATAAAATATTATTTCATCAGAATAGAATCCAGTTAAATTTAGATACCTTTGCATAACAATAAATAAAAAAAAATATATCATGCATCATTATACGATAAGAAAAAACTTGCTGTTAATTCGAAGAATGAAAAATCAAACTGTGAATTGAAGGACGGCTTTTTGGTTACGTTACCTAAATAATGTCGGCGTAGGTTATACACTAGCGGACTTCCGCTCTAGTACGTATAGACAAACTTGTTTTTCAATGTGTAGCTTCAAGAATTTTTTATACTCACGAATATTATAAAAATACTAAAATGTCGCCGTCTCGGCGCGTGCGTAACGATCCGTAATAACGTTTTGCAGCGACTACGAAGCCAACGTAAGCTATGACGTCACGAAACCTGATTCAATCCCAGCCCCATAAGCCGAGATTGGAAACGCCCCCCATAAAAGCATATCTGTTAAGCACGGCGCGCGATTTCCGTTGAATTTCCCGGGGAAATCACGGGAAAAACAATTTTCCGTGACGTTTTTAAAAGTGAAAGTTATTTCACTTTCGTATAAAGTACCTACATATTATCATTGATTTTAAAAATTAATGATATTATATAGTAAAGAAGTGTTTGTTTGTTGGGACTTTTCAGCGAATTAACATATGTTGGTATTGAACCCTTTTGTTTCTCAACCTTTTTTTTTGACAAGAAACACCTTCACCATGTATAAGTTCCAAAACATTACGTTGCATAATAAAAAAAACTACAATTACACATAATGTTATACCAATAGTTAGATAAAAGCCTAGAATTTAACGTGCTTGATGTTTATTCAGTGATGTTGTATATCTTCTGAAAAATACGCGGAGAAATATCGAAAAAAAAAGCAAACTGAAATGTGTTTCTGATTTTTAGATCCAGATTCTAAAATAACATATCTCTGTGTCAATTTCTAAGTAAAAATTGAATAAACCTCTAAAGAGGTTAAAGATGTTTCACATTTTTTTAGTTTTCAGTAAATTGGACAAAAAATGTCAGCAAACAAATTAAAATCGAAAAAAATATATTTTCTGATATTTCCGTTAAAACCCTATGAAAGTTTATCAAATGTTTTACAATGTTCTTTGACATACTGATTTTAATTAATTGGGATACGGTTGTTCAGAAATTATGGTATAAATGGGTGCGAATTTGTGACCAGCAAATGAATTTTTGATTGTTTTCCTGATTTTAATCACATTATTCTCATAATGCCTAATTGGAGTTTTACACATTGGGAGTAATTTAGACTTTTATCTACAAATTATATTAAACTTTTAATACTGCTGCAGTTTAATAATGCTGAACTTAAATAATACTGTTGCATTTGTGAGACTACTAACTGGTATTTCGCGGCTTTGAATGCCGCCGACCCTTAACTTTAATTTTTAAGTATACTATGTGTAATTTCTTAGTAATATTGTTTGTTACTCAAAGAGCGAAATAGGTTGGTGAGTAAGAAAATCCTGAAATTTAAATTGCTGCTGTATTCCCCTTAAGTCATGTGACGCAACGATGCCACTGATGTTAGTTCATTATGATAATTATTGCTAGGAAACACCTTGTTTGGAAACTCATCACATTTAACGAGGTACCCAAGTAAGGTATAGGGAGTTTCAACTTTGTTAGTTTAGTAAGTAACTTAGTTCATTGGCTATCATATAGTTACATATTGTTGTTTCGCTACTAGGTATATAAGTTTACTTCAATGAAAGCAGGCGAAACTGTCGAATATATAACTAAGCAGTGCGTGTGAAGTATCTATTTTTTATTGATAGATTTTTTCATATAGATTAGCTGAGGACCAGAATGCGTGAACTACAGTTTCAGAAACTTAATTTATTTATTTTCAACAATAAATACTACAAAGCGGATATAAATATGTCTATTACTAAATTGGTCTGACAGATGCAAACAATGGCGAGTCCCAAATGCAATATTTATTTTATATTTTACCCTTACATTTTACACATTTAGATTGATTATATTCCATTAAAGTGAGTCCATTAAAAATAGATAGCATTTTTCTTTTATTTAATTATTGTTTTCTTTTCATTCACTGTCATATAATTTTAGGGTAAAAGTTCTACCATGCTGAAATGGTGGATAAAGCGTCCTTTAATCAATTTGATCGTTGACCATCTCTTGCCGTAAAACGTACATAATGCATACGTGGATCCGCCTTTTATATCATTCTCAATGTTCAGGTACATTTAAGAGGATTTCTCGAATATTATAGCGAGATTATTAGTCAGCAATTCTTGGTCCACGGCAGAACGGCGATAATTTTTCATAATGTTAATTACTTAAACTGGTCCGAATTCTGCATAATCTATTTCGAATTCTACCTTATGCCAGTAAAGCCAGTAAAAGCAAGTATGTCAGTAAAACTATTTTGTGTCAAAACATTCTGATTTTTTCAGTCGTTTTTTGAGCTCCCAGATTGTGATTTTTGTGCGCTCAGTGTAACGTCAATTCATAAGGTGCGATTCCACCATGATCTTGCGCATCACAGTTGTTCACTAACATTTTGTGCAGAGCTCCAAAAGTGCACTTACTGAGCTGCAGATACAGTAGTCTATGTCTCCACCGGCAAAGCTGTGGTTAACTTTTGTAAACGTACAGTGCAGAAAATTTGTATAACACAAACATGTTCACATCGAGAGCGCTCTGCCTTCCATGGTACGATGTCCAAACCACTTTGGCTTGTTTATAATATTCCAGATACTGAAATCCAAGAAACTGAAGATTTTAAGTCGGTTATTTTTTTCTGTCTTCGGCATTGTGCCAAAATAATCCCCCATTTGCTCATTACCTCAGTCGGGTCACAATTGAAAAAAAATGAGCCAATACTTGAGATACATCATGCTTTTTACCACGTTTTTATTAGGTCACTTTCTTATTTGTCTGTTTGTCTGTTCGGTACAAATCTTGCAATCAATTTTAAACTGTCTTCTCGATATCTGATCATGTTGAAATTTTGCACACACCTTCGGTTCTGGAAGCAATACAATATAGTGTGCTTTTAGTCTATTTTAAGCTTGATTAATACAAATATTATATTAACAGCGCCATCTAGCAGTGTTGGTCCGAATTACACTGCATGCAATGCGCAGCGCTGCCTAGCAGCGGAGGTCGCTCGGCAACGCGGCACCTTCCTTGCAAAAATTAAAAAAAGAAATTTTTGACTGTCACCTGAATTGAAATGTCTACTCTGAAATTTCTTTTTGTGAACGCTTATTATAATGACGTTAATTTGTGTTTAGGTTTTGTTTTGTAAACTTAGTGAATTAAATTTACGTATCGTGAATACAAATGTAATTGATTGGCAGTAAAGTAATTGGTCTTCCAACATATATAATTATAATACTAAAAAGGAATAGTGCATTAGTGACAATTTCTACAATGGCCAAGGAGATAGCCACCCAACATAAGCGACGCTAGAGAAGGAGGAGCAAAAATGATAAGAGAAGCTTCAACGGGAATCGGAAACAGAATCGGAAGCACACTAAGTCGTGTCATATCATTGGTTGGATAAAGAATAGACGAGCTCGATTGCTCAAAACTCAGTGGCAAGATACCGTGCAGTGAAGACGGTATGAAGGAGATGGACATATAATGCGACAACTAGGACCTCCAGCACTATGAATGAGTCATATATTTAAAAATGTTAACTACGAAGGATCAAGCATTAATTTATGTTAATATTGATATAAAGTCTGACAATATTAATTTTGCTAGTTTCTTTACTTTATTTTTCAGAAAAATAACAATTAAAAAGATTGATATATTATTAGTAGGTAGGTATAACAATTTTCTATGTCAGATATGATCAGGTGAAGAGGAACTGATATAAACCTGAAATTTTCCACATGTCTTTGTCATAAACTCATCAAGATGTTTAAAATCGGTGGCAAAATAAATGGTAGAACCACTAATTTTCACGATTTTTGTCCAATTTATTTTCGTTGCAAGGATGATTTTCCACTTATCAGTCATTTCAGTCGCCGATTTGTGCAGTCTGACTATTTTCCGATCCATTTTCTACCAGTAATAATCGTACTTCTCACGTTACTCGTATTTTCCCGCTCACAGGTACAGCATTTCCATCCGCCAGGTATCTTCATGTTTTCCATTGTACTATTTGCGTTTACTTTTGGAGAAAGCTCGCGGGTGGACGTCGCCGCTTCGCCAAGGTTACTATTTATTTAAATAAGGCCGAGGTCTTAGCTCAGGTGTAGGGGTTCGAAGGCTCTCTCGTCTAATGGGTAATAAAGGAAATGGCTGGTCGACGACCGTACTTATGAATTTAATGGTCATCCCCAAGGGCCATTCGCAGTCGCCCTAGCTCTTGAGATTTTTGCATATTGACGGACATGAAACGTATTCTAAAAGGAAGGGAACAAAATTTTCCGGAGATTTATTTTGTAATTGGATGGTTTAATGTACAAGGCTGAAGCGCGAAGAGAGCATACACTTTGTCTCTCCTATATAACGTCATTCAAAATCTCACTTCTCCCTCATATCTTAAAGAAAACTTTCGGTTTTTGGTAGTCATGGTCTACCACTTCGGTCGCAGCTAGATTACACTCTTTTAATTCTTCTTCATAGCTTATCGTCTTATATAATTACTTCATCGCAATTCATGCGGCCCAGCTATGGAACCAACTATCTTCGTTCGTAAGTAGCCCATCTTCTATTTTCTTGTTCAAAGCGCCATTAAAAAAACATCTTTACAGATGAGTGGTATATCGACGAAGGTTTGTAGTCGATGTCAGGAAAGTCGTAAATATACCTTATTAGACTATACAGGAACGGTTATTGCTGCATTTATGATTACAATGTTACGGTATAATATAAGTACTGCATATTTGACCCGAGAAATACGGCGAGGTGCTAATTATAACGCGACTAGTGCTGGCCTGATGAGCAAGGTTTAGACTGGATGTCCTTGCTTTATATAGTTGAGTGGAGTGACCTGACTCGTGGTTATTGCTCATGCATATCTGCTCGTGTGTACGTCTATGTCTTCATCTCGTTGTATTGTTTCAGCGCACTGTTGAGGATGATTCATGGCTGCACCACTGTCTCATTGCGTTATTTCATAATGCCGCTTCCTGTACGTGGGTATCCTCGTTTGACCCTGCGTTATTGCTTCGTTCTTGTAATATACTTGGTGTGTTGAGCCGTATTGCTTAATCGCGTGGCAACACATCTCTTATCCCTGAAACCCTAATCAACTTATCATTCCGCTCCCCTCCCTGTACCATTTGATTTCCTTGGATATATCGTTTAATATGTATTGTAAGGAGATACAATTAAATCTGCTCCTGTTGGCAAGTGGAGGGATGCTATCTCGTTCTAATGTATGTATATACGCGGAAGGCAGTCTTATTAACTCGTATTGACGTCGCGATGGGCGAAAGAGCGCGCTGCGCATTGATTAGTCCTCTTTAATTTTTTTTAAATTATGTTCTAGGTACATGATATATAAATTTGTCTGGTAGAGTCCAAGGACTCGTCTACCAGGTTCTTCCTTAATTTAATGCTTAAGGCTCACACAGTAAATAAATAGAACAAGCTTATGAAACGCTTAGGAAAAATTACACACAAGATCGATATCTTGTGTCGTGCAGACAGTAGAATAGAATAGAATAGAATAATTTTATTTTACTAAAAATAACATTACATATGGAATAGTACACACGCTTTTGAAGAAAAGTTAAACAAGTACAAATAGCGGACTTGTCACTATAACGATATTTTACAGTCAACCATTTGATAACCTAAGTTTTGTGAGTCATCATACAGCACACGTAGAGGAAGTAAAGTGAAATTTAAAATAAACTAATTCAAATATATGCTAATACAATAAGTTAATGTTAAAGTTACAATATGCAATTTTTTTTATACTTTGCCCAGGGAATGGTAAAGAAGAGCGTTTGGTGGAGTACTGTGTGAAAGGAAATGTTTCTTCAGCAACTATTGAAAGTGAGCAACGAAGGTGCATGCCTGACAGAGTGTGGGAACTGATTCCATAAACAAGCAGAATGTACCGTAAAAGAATACGGTAAACAGAGGAGTCGAGTGAGTGTTCCTTGAATTTTGGAAGACTCACTGGTATGCTTTGTTGTACAGCGTGTGGTTGAGCAGACGTGTATCAGTTTGGGTTTTTTTTGGGTTTTTTCTTTGTCATTTTCAACTATTTTGTTATAATAAGACGAATAAACTTGTCTTATGTGCTTTTAGTATAATAAAACATGTATATGAGCCGTAGCTAAAAAGTTCAAATGGTAAAGTTACAGCTGACAAAATTCCTACAAGTTTGTCTCAATTTATAATGTTCCAACTTTTATACTTGTATAGATAATCGTCTGGCAAGGTCACATTGTTTTTTAAAAAATCTACGTTGATTTAGAGATATTAGGTGTAGATCAAAAATATGTACATAGTGATAATTTAAAAATGACGGTAAACTCGGTATACTATACTCATTCGTTAGTTATAGCAAAATAACAACATTAAAGGTAATTTCGGGTATCACACAGTATTAAAGTGAATAAAAGTAATAAAAGTTTAATAAGAAATATAACCGGTTACGGATTTCAATAAAATTACAGTGATTACATTGACTACTACTTAGTACAGCTAAAATAACTAAAATTTTGCTAGTGTAAAATTTTACTAGGCTTGTGTTTTGTGTGTGTGTGTGTGTGTGTGTGTGTGTGTGTGTGTGTGTGTGTGTATGAGAGTGAGTTAAGTGTATGGGTGTGGAGTCTGAGAGTGTGAGTTCTAGAAAGTATCTAGAATGTATCTAGAACGTCTCTAGGTATCTAGAAAGTATCTAGAATGTCCGACATAATGTGTAAAAGTTCTTGTGTAAATATTGTGTTCAGTTTATAAATTGATATTAAATAATAATACTCATTGTCGTATAATAATCATATAATCAGTAAAATAATTTAATATCAGAAGAATCAGTGAGTAGCTAAAAATAATAGTTAGTTAATTTATTGGCTAGGATTTCGTTTACGGAGTGCTCATAGAATTATTAAAAGTCAGTCGCATTTCAATGGGCTAGATTTCAATAAAGCTCATAGCAACGTGTAAGTACTCCATTTCAGGATGCATTTCTTTTAAAATGTGGTAATTGAATAAGGTCACATTGGTGCGTGGCTCTCATCGGGGCGTCAATATTGATTAGCCCACCAGGTCAGAACAATCGAATATGCCATTAATTATTTTATTCCTACTCAAATTGCGAGATGACTTCTGATTGCAGGGGTAACAGTTGTCGCTATAAAACTGCTAGTTTGGAAGAAAATAATTATTTTAAGAGTTATTTTAATTTGGCCTCTCCACCATGTCCTCGTTTCCTAGTTTCATTTCACATTCGCTTTGTGAGGAGGAAAACATGTTTGTAACGAGTCCCAATGGAAAAAAACAACATATCTTATTCATATCTTTGGGTATGCTTTACAGCGTCTACGATATTCCCATTCGGCAACTTCCCCAAATAACACAGTAAATAATAAATGTCCCTAATTTAATATGTGCGCGATAGAGAGCAGAGAGTTTGAGATAACACCGAAAACGCCTCGCATTCGGACAGCAGGCGCTCTCATACTAACTTAGAAGTTTTCCAATCTCCATAAAGAACTTTGATACTTTCGGAGATGTGGGCGATGATGTTTCAATGGGTTTCGTTTTGGGAACCAAAAACGGTTTTTCGAAATTGAGGTCTTCTCACAGAGACACAATATTATTTGTGTCTGGCAGCGCGTCTGCGTCGCATGGTTAGGAGATACGAGAATTTTCATTACGACTATACTCTGCGGTATTTCGGAAGGCCCACACCTGATGAGCGCGACGAAATGTGACGTATAACTGCCCCTACGGGTCGGATCATAATGGTTCTGTGTAGTCTGGGATATGATGGCCGTTGTGTTTTGATCGGCCCAGCTCGCGGAGCAACTCCTATCCAGGAGCCTCCTCGAAGAGGGACTATTGAGGAGTGTCAACTGCTACGGGCGAACCCGTCCACCCCGGAGCGTTTTAACGATATCGATCATTCTATCACCCC
>JAOPUG010000152.1:21814006-21824634 GCA_027564375.1 Micropterix facetella
TGAGGGATGGTTGTAATTACAGCCATCCCTCACTCTGGCATAGTCGTGTAACGTAGGTACATATTGCTTTTACGATCTTTTCAGCCAAATCGATGTAAACATCTAACGGGAGATGTAAAATTCGTCATTTATTGCACAGAATGCCAAAAGTACATTTTACATACCGACGTGCTAATGTTAAGTGGTAGTTAAATATTTTTTTAGCACAATTTAAGGACCTTTCTCCATAATGCCACATTAACTTCGCCATCATACCAAAATCTTCGTCTGCACATGAGGCAGCTCTACTGACTTATTTTGTATTAATTATGGCTTTGGTTCAGGGATATCTAAAGACCTTTCTGTCAGCCTTTTATACAAGGAAGAAGTTTTGAATATACCCGAATAACTGTTTTTACCATAAGCACCTATGTCAATCCATATAAAGCAATAGTCAGCGTCCGCGAGCGCCAATAAAACTAGCGAAAAATGAACCCGTTTGTTCGGGTTGGGTTAACCGTATATGATTCCCATCTAAGGCTTCCAAACAATTAGGAAATTCGAATTCTTTTCAAATTTCATTCCATTTCTCTTTCGTTGGTTCTTTCGTCACAATGGTTTTCATTTTTTTTCCAAATAGTTTGACATACTTGGGGGGATTATAGTAGCTGCAGTAGATTTTCCAATTAGTAATTGTAGTGAACTCCAAGTGAACACCTACTTCCTAGGTGCCATCTAGTGGTCTATAAGTGGACACCCACTTCCTAAGTACCTGAAAAAAGAAAACATAATAAAAATTAAATTAATTGTAATATCAAAATGGAATAACTATTATATTACTGAATAATGAATTTATTTTTACAGTGTCAAGTTTACAAAATAAATGGAAAAGTTTACGAGATAATTATAAAAGAGAAGTAAAGAAATTGAAAAATATTAAGTCCCATTCAGGAGCTTCAAAAAGTAGTTCATATTTTAATTTTACCAGATACAATTTCTACAAGCGTCTGTAGAGAGCAAGGATACGGAAAGTAACTTCTACTCAGTCAATGCTGATACTTCATCAGAAATGGCTACGGCAGAAGGGAGTTCAAGCTTTAAGAGTCCTGGCATTATACCAAGAAATAAAAAGCATAAATTAAATCTAGCCGACGAAAGATTTGCAAATCTATTAGAGAAAAGTATAGCCCAGAGCAGCGCTTCGACGCCAATAGAAGAGTACGATGAAGACAAGCTATTATATGTGTCACTATGTAAAGAAACTAAAAAAACTCAGAATCTAAATAACTAAAAACTAAAATTGATATTTATAATGCAATTATACAAAGTCAAAGTGCTCATCAAGAACCCCAATATATGTCACATGAGGTTCAAATTACCCAACGAATAAATTATTTATCACAAGAGCAGCGTAGCAAAACACTCAACGATGGTTTTCAATATCATGATTACAGATCACAGTAATCTAGTATTGCAAACTACGGCTTTAGTACGACAACGGGTACTCTATCGCCAACAACTCCAGCGCATACTCCATCGCTTGCACCAACCAATGCAAGCAATGATTCGGAAATAGATCTTTTCTGCGATGATTATGATATAACATATTAATGTTGTTTTCATGTAGATTTATTAATAATTAATATTTGGCAGCACCAATTATCGCAATCAATTATCATAAAAGTTCTTTTTAATTCTTTGTTTTTTGTAATTACTTTAAATAATAAATAAAAGTTGAATAATAAAAAACTTACATTGATGTAATGATGAGTTTTTCTTCTGGTGAAATACAATATCGCATAGCGTTTTCATCTGCCGTGAGTACATATTTAATGAGAGCCATTAAATGGTCAAATTACTTGATTAACATTCTGAAGTAGTTTGGGTTCATATTGCCATAAATTGGGTTCATATTGCCGGAGTTTTGGATACAAAGTTATAAACTGACTTTCGGTGAGCCTGGATAATAATATTGGATGGACCCAATATTGCCGTCTTCTGTTGCGTCGCTGTCTCCATCTTCGATACAAAATCCACAAACAGATAGCTGTTTCCACGCCCATACTCGAAGAATGCAGAATTAGAAAACTGAACTATGGCAACGCGCGCTTAACGCTCGAAAAGCACTTGTCATATGAACGTTACACAAAAACCTAACGCGCGCTTGACGCCTGTCATCTGAAGGATACGTTCATATGTAACGCGCGTTGACGCATGTCAACGCGCGTAAGCTCTACAACTATGTTCGGATACGCGATGGATTTAAACACTAAGATATTATGTTAGAAAGAAATCCGACAAGCATAAATATGACTCACAATGGACAAGCTACTTCATCAGCGGATAACATTCGAACTGTTTTGTCAATGTAGGAAAAACTGAATATCAGAATCGCATGATATAAATACTTTTAAGTTTATTTGTAAACCTTTACTTACCTTCTTTTTTCTTGAGAGTCAGTTCAATCGCAGAAAATTAAAAACAATGCCTTCAAAACACGATGTTTCAAAATTTTGTTCTTATAGGATTCCGAAGCTATATAACGCTGCTCTTTTTTCTACTTATTCAGTAGGTCGTTCAGTAGATCAATTAGTAGGTCGATGTCAGTCTTTCTCATTTTTCCAAACTGGACGCGAAAACAACAAATTTACAAAGAAAATTCACGCGATCACCATGCTCAGCTGAACAGAATACGGGCGTTAATTATTTGTCAAAGCGTGCGTCAACGCCCGATCGCCGGCATCTAGAGATTTTTTTCACAAAGCGCCGCGTACTTTTTATTAGAGTGACTATTTATTTCAAACAGTGAAGAACTGACATTTTGCAGCCAAATTTAAGTGACTCCCGTGTGTATTTAAACAATAATAAAAAATATGAGTCTTGTAGCAAATTTCTTTATAATTAGTACTATCATTGATTAAATAAATAATTTAATCAATGGTACTTGAAACTACATTGGTAAGACGTGCCAAGTAAATGATTAAAATGTGATAAAGCTATATTTTTAATTTTTTCATTATAATCTTCCAAAAAACTAAAAGAGTTATTATATGTAACCCGCGTTTGCAGAAGAATGGTAACTCTGCGCAAGCAATAATAGTCTTTCGACAAATTGCGTCCCGCTGGTGATTCGCTTGCCGTAAGAATGGGAGCTCCGCGTAAGCAATAATGGGCTTTAGGTGTATTGCAGCCCGCTGGTGTTTTCCATGGCGCATCATTCTGCTTTATTATGATTTGTTGTAAGTAAATACCAAGATGTCTAAGCGCGCGAATCGAAAACGTACATAATAAATTAGCTATCTAAACTTAACCTTAATCTACGAGTTACAAGGGTTAGCGTTTTTCGATATAGCATGTTGTACTAAACTGCTTTTACGCTTATATAATATTTTGAATTATACTTCAGAATTGTTGAAGGGAATTTATATGCATTTTAAATTATGTATTACACTCCAGTAAAACTTATTGTTCCGTTGTAAAATTATACGAAGATTAATAATTGCGATGGCGGTCATCTTGATGACGTCATAGCGGCTAAATTTCGGGTATAGTGGAGTCCAAAATACTTCCTAAAACATCTACGCAATAAGCATCCAAAACGGGTCTTCTCCTACATACATATAACTAAGAACAGGACTAATCTTGAATATGTTACACCGACTTTGTATTTTAGAACTGTTTTTATAAAAAAAACAACGTTAAGAATTAGGTTAGAGACTTTCGTCTCAAAGAGGCACCTCAGGCGTCGGTCCTTGCGGATGCTCCGCAGTTTCAAAATTATTATGTGCATATTATTCTCTTACCCAGCGAGCCTCATTTAACAATGGCCGAACAAAAGTCCGTAGTGTGAAGAAAAATCCTTTCGAAAAAACGCCTCCGCAAAATCAAAGGAAACCCCCATCCGTTTCGTATAATTACCCCTTTCTAAAAAGACGTTGCGGAACTCGGGAGGAGGTTCATTTAAAATGCGAGTTGGACAAGCTTAAAGGGTAATTAATTCTCTCTTTAAAAAAAAGTAATTTAACCTGTGTTTTTGTGCGAGTTATTCCCGCGCCCGTGCCGCGCCGTGCACAGTCGTTTTCGTACGGAAAAATAAAATGGGGCGGAGTGACATATAATTTTGTAAAACATAGAAAACTCTACAAATTAGGGGTAAAATTTAATAATTTTTATCATTGCATTCACTGCTCAAATATCATGTATTATAAATAGATAAGATTCAACGGATTTACCGCGTGAGGTTTTTAGCACCCGACGTTTCGGCGATGTTGCAACTGCTGTTATCTAGGGTATACTAACGTGCTGTCAGTCGCCATTCGTTGTTCTGTGGGTAGGCGGTAAACTGCTGCTGTTACTGCGTATATTATAAGGATGGTGGGGCGGTGGGTTCGGAGCGCACGAATTTTGAAAATCCGCCGTGCACACAACATCCTGGTGTTACGTCCTTTCGCTCGGTGATAGGCATTGATAACATTTTAAGATGCGGATTGAGTTGGAAACCGTCGTCTCTGTGAAGTTCGGGGCTCTTCTTATTTCAATGACTTCCCGAGTCATGCGCTGAAAAGAAAATTATTCTTTGGATAGCACAATGGGATTTTGAAACTGCACCCAATGGCTTGTTCCGCTATCCAATATGTGTTCGCAGATCGCCGATTCTTTGATCGCATGATCCGGGAAGCCATCGAAATAAGAAGAACTCCTTACTTTAATATTGACGACGGTTTCAAACCCTGTACTACGTGGAATCCGCTTCTTGAAATGTTATCAATGACCATAGCTGAATCCGCACTTGGCAGGTAGGTAGAACACTTGAGAAATATATAGATATGCAATCTTACAAATGCCGTCACCCGGAACGACTTCAATGTTCACTTTTCCGCGGTGAAAGTTGTCGCTCGTGGCGTCCCAGCCAAATCTCTGTTTTACCTCTTTAAGGATCTCGGTCTATCCAGGAGAAAAATTAAGTACTTCCTAGAAAAAAATATCTAAAACTCAAATTCTATGGCTTTGAAGGGGGGGGGGGCGAAGCTGTCCTAAACTTGCCACAGCCGGTCGTTAGTCAAGAATCCACCGCTCACTTCCAGAAGGGTAACAATAGTATGATGATGGGCTCGACCCCGGTAGGTGAATTCCATCGCAGCTCCGTTTATATTTGCTTCAATAATAATAATAAAAAGTCGATCGGAATGCAGTACGAATCAGGACCAAAGGCATCATCATCAACCCGGGTTGCATCAAAAACCAGGAATAAGCCTTGCCGCCAAGAAGTGCCTTCTGAAAAATCAAAGTCAAATTTTTTTGAGTTTGTTACTATCTAATAATTGCTCCATATGTTTGCTTTTCCTATACGCATAAAACATATAACCATAATTTAGCATTAGGCTGCGACTGTAAAAGCAGCATAACAATAAAACAAATTTAAGCAATTTAATTTTCAGACAACCATAAATATATACAAAAAGGATACAATAAACCGTAGGTAACCTAAGTAACTACAATGATGATAAAAACATAATTTAAGAAATCCTCTCATCATACAATTCATGAGCTGCTCTCCATATCATTATAAATACACCAATTTGCAAGGAAATTCGTCTCTCGCAATGATCATTTCCTTACGAAATCTCGGAGGCGAAATAATAAATAATTCATTCCGGGCGTAACCTGAAAGACGAAGCGACACTCCGAAGAATTGAACTTTTAATTCTGAAAACTTGCGCCTCGAATTCGTCCGCTTCCTTTTTCAGTGGACAGACATTGAAAACGTTCGTTTTATTTGTATTTGTCACGAACGTTCCCATCACGATCTGCTCGTGTTTCGAATTTAATTTCGCTTGATGGAAAAGCGACGTCATTTCCGAGACTGTTGACCTCGAAGTCTAAAAAGTTGGCCGAGTTTGTTTTATAACAGAAACAAATTCGCTGTTGTTTTGTTTATACTGTAAGATGATGTCAGAATTTAGAGTAACTAGACGACTTGTATCGGGAAGAAGATGGAAAGGATAAAAGTACATACCTAACTCTGAGAGGAAAGATCATCATTTTGAAAATGTAAGCCTAAGAATACATGTTAGCCTAGCGTTCTTGCTAATGAATATTCAAATAGCTAAACTCTTTAAAATGAAATTCTACTTTTACTTTAATCATTACAGGCATTTAATAAAAAAAGACAAATATTAGTTAGACCATTGGATGGTGTCACATGCTACGGGCGAGCCCGCCGACCTTGGACATTATAACGAAATCTATCATTTTCTCGCCCAGAAACGAACTTGAGGACTTTGTGGACCAAGACGATACACTAATCCAATTCCACCTCAGCTCGTGAGATTCCAACTTCTCGCAGTTACCGCAAGTTACTGGGGATGTTCAAGCCTAGTGGGGCATCCTCGCGCCCTCACTGCCAGAAGTGGTCAGATTTCTCCGACCTCACGTCTGGTAACAGGTTCGAAGTCGCTTGCGCGGTCTTCTACCTTAGGTAAGCGGTAATTATTCACTTGAATATGTTGCGGTCGGAGGCGCTCTTTACTCGGCTTGCCACCCGAGATTGGGTTGCCAACATATCGTTTCTAAAGATAAATAGCTTAAGGTACCTAACTACACCCGCTCCTTAGGTCGCATTGCGTTTTCAAACTCCTCCAGTTATTCGTTTATGAGCAAGGACAGGCAGACCGACCAGTGCCTCAGACAACCATCCACCCGAAGTTTTCACCGAGTGCATATGTCGTATTACCGAGATACACTCGGATCAGAACAATCGGTCATCGCATGAATCCGAGAGTGGAGAGCCCCTCTTCAGGATGCAAAGGCCGGCATGCGGACCAGTGCTCAGATATCCAGGATCGTCTGAGGTCTTCCCCCAGATCATCCGCAATGCACAGCGGTTTGACCGGGTTTCGTCCCTCTTCGAGGAGGCTGCCGGATAGGTGTTGAGCCGTGAGTCAGGCCGACCGTGATATATAGAGTTTGGCCATTAGGACCCGAGCTGAATGACCCCATTAGACTCCAGTTAAGGAGCATTGAGGTAAATTTACCAAACATATATTGTTATTTTTTTAAAACACATAGAACACATGTTTATTTTGTCATGTCAGTATTGCTCGAATTAGTATGAACACAAGTGACAATTTGAAAAAAGCAACATTTATTACTTATAGAACAAGAAAACAGAGAAATGAATACAATTTAAGTTGTTTCAATAAATGTGTCCTCCTTTGGCTTTTATAACTACTTCAACACGTTTTGGCATAGAATCTACAAGTTTTTTTTTTTACAGTTTTCTGATATTTGCTGGTGTCGAAACCATGTATGGATTACATACTCAATCAGTTTTGTTTTTGTTGTGCAATCTGTTTTACCGAATCTAGCTTTCACAATAGCCCACAGATTTTCAATGGGATTAAGATCTGGTGGGTTTCCTGGCCATTCAAGGAATGATATCTTTTTGTCCTTGAAATATTTCATCATGATCTTGGGTACGTGGCATGGAGCCGAATCTTGTTGAAAAACTTGACCTTTGGATTCAAAATTTCTTAGTTCAGCTTCCAATCTCTGTTCTAGCAAGTCTATATTTTTGCGAGTTTATCATCCCTTCGATCGGCACAAGGTCTCCGCTATTTTTATAAGAAAAGCAGCCCCAAAACATCTTCTTTAACTGAGCTATGTAATCTTTTCGTTGTCATTTTTTCTAACGAAACGAGATCGCTATCGTACCAAAAAATAACTCTATCTAAGAACATTTTTTTCCAATCTTCAACAGCCCAGCTCACATACTATTTGCTCAATCATATCGTATTTTTCATCATGGCAGCAGTCAATGACTTTTTTTTTTAGGTCTGATTGTTTTTCTTCCTCCTTTAATAAGTAGTTTTCGTACGGCGGAGTCATGGACTATAACTCCAGCGTGTGCTAAATCTTGCTAAAGGTCTTCAGCGTGTGCTAAGTCTTGCTAAAGGGCTGGTTTTCCTAGGATTTATTTTCTTTCCCAAATTAAAAAAGCTTCGTCCCTTGCTGTTGTCTTTCTTTTCCTTCCACATTTCCCTTTTCGGTTCACTTCAATCGTCTTAGTGTCCATTTTCTGCTGTAAAATCGATTTAGATAGCTCCTAAACTTACACCACACTCCTTGGCAATATCTTTATTCAAAGTCTCAATTTTAGTGCGCTTTTTGGGAGTAATATCCATTTTCACAAATAAAAATCAAATAAAGCCTTAATTCACTCAAAACACAATAATTCTTAAAAACAACAAATGCAACGCATCTGTAGCTTGCTATGGGTCATTACTTCCTGACTGACAGAACAGTAAAACAAAATGGCTGCTCCTTTGACATAGAAGTGTTGCCAACTGTAAAAAAAAGTAAAATTGTGAATTTTTTTATTTCTTCATATTGATTCGAACAATACTGTAGGTTTACGTCCGTGAAAGAATGGATTTTTTTCCTGGGATCTTACTGGTTAGTAACGTGGCTACGTTACCCTCTCCCCTCCTGTTCCTTGAGCAACTATCATGAACAGTTTTCACCTTTCATTTCAATTTTTCCGTTAAATTCCCTAAGCGCATGCTAAAAGCGTACGGAAACTTTTAAAAGTTTTGCTAAATATTCATAGTTGCAAACTAGCCGTTCGGAGAAGCCTTAGAAGTGGGGTTAAAATGAGGAAGCAAAAGCCAGCGGAGATAAAGCGAAAGAATATTTCCCATTTGCATAAAAGGTAAGTTTTTACCCAGAGGTGCCTCTCTGTACCTAAATTATTATGAAATTCTTTTAATATAAGCCTCTCTTCGTCTCGTCAGCCGTGCAATAAGGCCTTGAGAGCTGCGATGAAGAGGTCTTTAGAAATTAGCATATTTTTATACTCATACTCATCTTCTTTCTGAGAGGTGCTCTTATTTAGGTTCTTCAAATGCCATATATTTTTAGCGTGACTCAAGTCGGTATAAAAATTACTAACGCATTTTTCACCAATCACGATGGAGGTCGAATTATTAAATGAATGGAGAATAATCTTAGAAGATTAAAAAAACATATTTTCCCCTGTTAAACACTAAAACACTACTTTATTAGAAGTATTATGATGTTTATTTCAGCTAGACATGATAATTATTTGGGGATTATTTTATATTTACCACCGCTGTTAGCCAGGTTTATGTCTCTGACATAACGCAGTCTGTTCTGATTGCCCTCGCACGATTTCTCCTATAGCGCGAAGTGTGAAAAACACATACACTAAAAAATTTAGCCGATGGTTAATCAACTTTTTACATTAGCGCCAGCAACACAAAGCTAGCGCGATACGTCGTGAATTCGCCAAATAACATGAAAAGTAGCAATATACATCGGCAATTTTGACCCGTCCCGTGATTGGTAACCCTTGACATATCCAAAGTAGCTTGACTTATCCACGATTCCAAAAATACCAATATAGGCTATGCTTGTCAGGTCAGATCCTCCTCCAGGCCAAGTAAACAAGGATGCAACTGCAGCAGCACCTGTGGGACTCGGATCAAATTTGATGCCACCTGGTGGTGCTTAGAGTCACCCAGGGAGGCTGCATACTAAATTTGGTTAAGATCGGACCACGGGAAGTCTTCGGACGGACAAACACACAAACGTATAAACAAACGCACAGCAAGCATCAGACCATATGACTCGTAGTACTTAATACTAAGGACGGGCCAAAAATCTAAACTAGATTTCACTCAAAATCCAACTTCTCTATGTTTTAGAAAATTTAGTCGGTCTAAATCGGTCTGCCCGTTTCTCTCTCTGAGTCAGTTGTCTGATTTCTAAAATTATTCATCAATGGGAACAACTGCTTATATATAGGGTTTCGTACCTACGATGGAAATGGGCGCTGCCATACAAACGGACCCCTTTGAAATCACATTTTAGCCCTATTTATCAGTGCAATTCGGGTAGAGGTGCGAAATTAGTATGGCAAGTTAGGTGTGGAATGAGTGGGGGTAAGTCGTGGCAAGTCCGGGCCGAGCCACATACTGGCTTTTCCAGCTATTATAGAAAGAACATAGAGCCACTTTCTCATAATGCAAACATTTTTTTTTTAATTAAATGAAATACCTTCCTCTCCTAAAATGGCACCGATCCCCAATATTTTCCGATTTTTTTACTGCCTTACAAACAATCGCTTTCAATTTTCTCTTTAATTTAACTATATTAAATTTGTCTTTAATTACTAGACGGAAATTCGTAATTAAATTCCAAAGCCTCTTTTCTTACAGCATACGTTTTGAAAGGAAACTCCTATTTTCATTAAGTATCAGACGGTTCTTTGTAATATTTGTACCTACATATACGTATCAAGCAAAAATAAAGCTAGGTACTAAAGATAAAAAGTACTTTGACTCAGGGGTCAGCTACCAATTGCGCAGCTGTAATTGTGATTTTTAAACTTTAGCGAGATGAAAGGAAATATACATGTATCTCGTAACTTGTGAACAATACATATCTTGACTATAGGCTAAAGTGACAAGAACGTATACACAGCACTACAACAAAACTACTATATATCTTTAAGACCCTTAGAAACGTTCAGCCTTAGAAAAAAAACAGAGGTGTCGTGGGACAACAGATAGAAGCGAAGCTTTTAACTAATCCCTCCAACTTAGCCACCCCCCCCCTCACTCCCCCTG
>JAOPUG010000152.1:21825776-21839366 GCA_027564375.1 Micropterix facetella
GTAGTGGACATATTTTTCCTAAATCCATATTGATATTTGTTTAGAATTTCGAATTTATTTGCGAATAAATAAAGTCTCTTATATAAAATCTTTTCGAAGATTTTCGAGAAAGCCGGGAGCTCTTTATTTTAATAGTTATTATAATGTAGCACATAGGTATATTTCAATATCTCAAGCAATATAATGTCACCTGTCATAAATAGCAGTTATGTCTAGTGACCTGATAAGAACTGTTTACTATGCTCTGGTCCCACGCTAGTTGACGCGTGGAATTATTGCGTGGGATGGGGCTTCTCTTTCTTATATCTACTGTGCTTCTCTTCTTACACTCGACTCCCTAAGCAAGGCTCAAAAACTATTTTAAGAGTCATATAATAAAAGGCCCTTCCGCTATCCTATTAATCTATTCCAGGAATTAAAAAAAATGGATATTCGCCAAATTTATGCTGAAATAATTTATATAGACAAAAAAGGCAGTATACTCTGCTACCGCGTCACCCAACCGTAACACGTGCTTGGGCAAATAAGCAATACGCCATTAAGAAAACTAGGACTACATTTGCTAGCAAGGAGGGAGGGAGGTTAAGAGGTGGGGTTGGGAGAGAGGTTGGGAGGTAAAAGGGAGGTTGGCAAGGAGGTAGAGATGGAGGTTGCTCAGATCTTCACAAACGGGTAAAGCATTACTCTTTATAGCTTTCGAGTTTCTCGGTTTCTCCGTATATCTGGAAGAGGAATATTCGACAGTACGTGGAGTCGTTATAACTGTATCAGAATTTGCGTGGACATTTAAAACTCTCACAGTGGCCCCTATTCCGTTTCTGGCAGGCCTAATATTAGTCAGTTATAAAATATAAGACATTAAGAAGCATTCTTATTCTTTTGATATTCGTTTCCTTAAAATATAATAATGGGTTTTACCTCTTTAAAATTTCCGGTTTTGTCTATAATCGTTCCTAACCGGTGGTAAATTTGAAAGCTCCGCGGGCTCGGGCGCCACCTGCTTTTCTATGTTCGTTCGGAATTCTTCTTGATTTTTATTATTTTAGTGTAAATTACTGCAAAGTGTGTCTAATAAGCTAAATACATAGTTTGTGGACTCTAACTGCTAAATAATGTTGACTGTTTTGCAGTGTCATTTGCGCCATCGTCATGTCTATACTAGTGCAGTTTAGACCCCTACAAGCCAGAATTAGTTGCCAAGAAGAAACGGAATACGACAATCGATATTAAGTGAATAAAAGTATGAAAATGGTGTTTATTTATTCGAATGTCTTTATTAATATCAATTAAATGTTAGAATAAAGAGCATTTTCACAAATTCGCAGGTTCAAAGTCGCTTGCGCTATCCTTTAAATCTCAAGCGCTCGGCAATTCCTAATTGGAACTATCGCGGACACGGGGCGTCCTTTGCTCGGCAACTATTACCCGAGATCGGATGGCCCACGAATCGTTTCTAAGGGTAAGCAGCTTGAGGTACTTACAAACCCCCGCTTTCTTAAGAAGCATACGTTTCTAAACCCCTCCGTGTATCGGTCAGTGACAACACGGTGACAACACGGCTCGTCCCGTGAGACAGCTGTCCGGTTCTGCCCGAGATTCCGTCCCCGAATCCACCGCACAGCGGGTTCACCAGGTTGGTCCCTCTTCGAGTAGGCTCCCGGATAGGAGCTGCCCCGTAAGCTAAGCCGACCAGGTTGACGTAACGGCACTCATAGCCCAGATTACACGGAACTGTTAAGAACCGTTAAGAACACAAACGCACAGCATGCATCAAACTATATGGCCCGTCCTACGTAATACCAAAGATTATAATCTTTGGTAATACTAAGAACGGGCTAAAAACAGTAGTGGGTTTATCCTTTCGTAGCCGATCGCCATACGAAAGGACAATTCGTCAACATATAAATCGTCAACAATAAATAATTCGTCAACAAATAAATCCACAACTTCCTCCCAACTTTTTCAAGTGTCTATGGAATAACCCTTTGAGGAACTATCCCAAATATTTTGTATTTGTATTTCATTGTATTTTGTATTGTATTTCATATTATATTGCCTATTTTGTATTTCTATAATAAACCTTATTGAATCAGCGCAACTGGTAACCGAGTGAGTGAGACGCCATACAGCGTTATACATATTAGTGGTTGCGCAACCAGCGTGGTGGCGCCACCATTAATATTCTGTGCATGCGTCGATGCTAGTTGCGTCACCAAATTGGTTGCGCAACAAAGCGGACACCAGGTGAGGTACTCTCCATAGAGCTGTATACATTTTATTGGTAGCTCGACTGGTGGCGCCACAGCCGTGTCTCGGTGAAATAGAGCCTTTAGGCCCCAAAAAGAAACGGAATACGGGTCACATAGAAGCGGAATATTATGCCGTTTGTTTTCAGAAAAACTATTACATTTTTGATTTGACGTAAATATGCGTGAAACAATATCATCTACCAAAAGTAAATGTTCATTTACGGCTTCGTCATGGGATTTTTGCAGCGTCAAGATTGAGAATTTACCCGCTAGAATTGTGATAAAAATCTCCGACGAGTTCGTGACAATAAGAAAACGAGGGAGAAATTTTCCATGCTGTCAGAGCTCGGTTGGTCAACGTGTTCTTAAACGATGGTTAGTCATAAAATGAAATGGTAAATAAAAAAGAAAAAAAAATCTGCAAGGCGCAAACTTTAGAAGCCAAAACCGAAACAAGTGTAAAACATTTTGCTGTTTTTTGGGCATTGCGCCGCTCGCACGGGTCTTTCAAAGCTGCAAACTTGTTATCTTGCAACTTTTGGCACCGGTCCTAACAACATATAAAAAAATAGAATTTCTTGACCTTTTGCAAGGTCAAGGTCTTTTTCGTGTACAAATTATTGCCTGGCCTACGGGGAGGCGAATGACATTTAAACAAAAAAATATTACATTTCTTAAGTTTCGCGAGAGGCGAACGTTAAAAAAATATACATATGGGATATATGCATATTTATATTACATAATGGGAGATACATAGAGCAGATGGCTGCTCGTGCGTACAGATCCAGTTGAGTTGGAAGAATGTCTGGCGAACAATTAAAAATGGCCACTTTTATAATGTTAATACAAATATACATTATTGTTCTAAATAACGCTGGAGAGAAATTCCTTCTTGAAAACTTATCTAATTTTTATTACATGTTTAGGAGTTGCCTTTGAGCATATACAAGTTAATTATTAAATGAATACAATGGCGCTCGTTCATACACTTCCTTAGGGAAGAAAGAGATCTGTCGAGCTATCACAGGACAGTGGTTCGATTGTTACATGAGAGTTTACGAAATCAGTAGTTTAATGCTGGGGGTCCGCAGAACACGAGAAATACTTTCCTAAAATATACATGAGCATTGAAACATATATGCTAATATCCTGTTTCGGAATTGGGCAAATATAATATTAAGAATAGGTACCTACGTTCTTACATCTAACGAATCGCCAAACTTATACTAATAACGACTGTATATCAATTTCATTATGCAAATAATAAACTTATGCTAAGTCTAAAATGTCAGTCGTTGAACAATCGATTCGTTCCTTAAAATGTTCGTTAGACTTAGGTGTCGCGAAGCTCTCCGTCCGTTGGAGGAGCTGCTGAAATCCACGCGTGGTGAACTGATTACATGTCAGGTAATCATCCGTCAAGGTGACTGCTCTGAAGTCTAAAACAATAAAAGTGCCCACACAGCCACGCTCCTGAGCTTTCAGCGAGTAAGGTAAGGTGGTAATATAGACATATCCGCTATGATGGCGTGGAGACTTGTCGATTAATACCAGTAATCGATATCGAGTTTAAAAGTTTATTTACTTATTTCATTTTTTAGCTTTTATTTATCTTTTTAATCATATACAAATATAACAGATTAGACACCCAAGAAGCGGTAAAGTGGAAGGTATGGTTGAACGTCGAAATCGTAGTTATTGTATATAAAAATATAAAAAAAGATATACGTGTCCTGGGACACAAGATAGGAGTGAAGTTTTTAACTAATTCAATGTTTATTTTAAAGAAATTTCTTAACGGCACTGTCATCTACCATCTATCGGGCGTGATTATAGCGGTATCTACACTAGTTTCGCTACAGTCCGCTAGAGAGCGTTAATAATAATAGCATAAATCCAATGTAATGCGTCGTATTGGACAAGCGAGAAAGGGTTGGGAAGCACTTCTGACGGTAAAGCGTCTAATCAAAAGCGTCCCGTTACATTTTTTGCCAGTTCACTCTCGCCGCGCGTAACCCCGATAAAGAGCTTCGCTCCAATAAAATAAATCAACCATAGATGGTTGTGGCATGGAAGACGGAAAGAAAAACTAAAAATATATATCGCTATTGCTATGATTCGCGCGAACTGTCCCCGCGACGCGTAGGTATGTTATGCCGCCTCTTCACGTCTCTTCACGTTGACCAATATATGTGCCAAAGTAGGTATTGGCACAGTAGATAGTATTGACGTAGGTTTGGGCCCAGTTTGTGATCAGTTCACATGTTGGGAGGTCGTTCAGTTTGTGTCTGTTCTAGTCGTTGTGCGGACAGTTTTCTTATTGGTAGAGCTCTATAAACCGAAAAGCTTATTTATTGTTCATAGTCGCAGCCATTTTGTAGAAAAAAAATAAATAATTACAACAAAGAAAACAATAGGTACACACACTGAACACGAGTGGAGTCACTTTGGGAGATTATTTCAAACTAAACGCTTGTCCAACGTGTGGACGCGATTTGTTATAATTCCCGTCAACGCCCTTTGTCTTGAAATACCGTCACTACACGGATCTCATGTCAACGTATTGGCTAACTCTCAAGATCTCCATAAACCCCCAATTCTACATGTTGACCAATGGTAATGGCCAATACCATTGGCGCATATATTAACCAACGTGAAGAGCCGCCATTAGCTAATGGACAATTCTAAAAGACTTTTAAATCAAGAATTAGGTTGTGAATGTTTGTGTACTATTATGTAACTTTAAATGTGAAAAATAACGCCATGAGCTTTCACTTTGCCATGGTTCAAAACACTATATTTTAATTTAGTTTCATTTATTATGGCAATGTACAGAGTTTTAAACAAGCGTAACAGGAAAAGCAGGCAATACTCATTCAACATCGAATACAATTTAACTTTCAAATGAATTAAACCCACAGCAAGTTATGTCACGCGTGTATGTGATGGTCAGTCCCATGTCGCCCCACTAAGTGAAAACTTGTTTTAGGGCAAACATTTTAGACAGTAAAACGAAGTCCATATGTTATACATGACTGAAATAAAATAATTAGATAACAAAAAGAGATTTTAAAAACAACAAGAGTAGTTTAAATAGACTAAAACAATTATACTTTAGATGTCAATTATAGCGAAAAATTAAAAACAATGTTAAATAATTAACGGTAAACCAAAAAAAATAGAGAATAAAATATACTTAATCTCAGATAAAAATTCATACATAATTACAACAGATACACAAACATTTTAAATTATTGCAAGTATCAAAATTGCTCCGCAAGGCTGGATCTCCTGCATATGAGTTCTGAGGCATACATAACCGGTTTTCTGCGCGACAAGAATTGATTGAAGAATCTGCACTCTGTATCTGCACAAATCGACATTGTTTCTTTGAAAAATTCGATTTTCGTTCCGACATTCGCACTCTACCTCGCACCTCGGGCGCGCAGGTATCTAAATTACTTCGGGGGAGACGGTTGATAAATACATAATTATTGAAATATTATTCATACATTTTACATAAAATATGATAATCCGGTTTACTTCCCGAATGCGGTGAAATAAACGAACCTGTCTCGGACGATGACGGCGATAATGTTATCTCATTTTTTTCATTTTTCGTTCCGTTAACAAAAGGAATAGCCCCTCTTTATTATGAGATATGCTGCTAAGAAAAGGGTCTTATCGTTCTGTATGTATTGTTCATATCTTCTCGTTCAATTTCCGCAGTCTTTGCTTTTGAGTCGTTCGCAAGTGAATTGGTGATTGTTAAAGTAACATAAATAACACTTTTTTTCTAAATGTGTAATTTTTTTTCTCTTGCTGTCTAAGTATTTTTTGTTGTTGCCTCCAATTATGCACAAAAACAACGTAAATGTGCAACCTGTAGAAATAAAAAAATCTTTTTAAATTTTCATATTAAAACGAATTAAAAGAACATGATTTTTTTGCTAAAGCTTACGTGAAGAAAAATATATGTTACTTTTGAACCTTTATCTTTTAAAATCACCTCTATTACATAATTAACATTAATTCAAACTAGAGTGGCTTTTGTCACGATTGCGATTTAATTTTGTGCTTGCCGCACAGAAGAAATCTTGGCTTATTTTGTGAATGATAATTTTCTGTTAAAAAACAGCTGCAGGATTCCACTATTTTTTATAACTAAACCGGATTTTATTCTTAAGTGCTTTGGGTTCAAAATATGAACGAACGAAAATTATATGATTTTTATTCATAAAACGACCTAAATAAAACCAATATTTTAAAATATATAGAAAATAAACTAAATTAAACAACAAATATATGCAAAATAATATTAAACCTCAATATTTACTAAACGTTTCAGCTATTAAACTAATGAATAATTAACATGAATCTATGTTAGGAAAATAACGACGATGATAAAATAATTAAACTTTGAAATGGCTTTCACCAAAAGTTTTTTTTTTTGAGTTATAACGATATTTCCTTTGTTTTAACATTCAACTCCACGGTCCGGGTCTTGATTCGTGATGTCACAATTGATATTGTTTAAAAATGATAATTTTAATAGACACAGAACCGTTCATTTAGGTTAAAATGTGAATTTTGCACCCAGTTGATATCCTTGTTAGTGTCTGGGATATATTGTAATAAGGAATTCATGACGTCCACTCAACTGAATGTTCACATATATTTAAGTTTTTTCTGTTGTTAGCTGTTAATTGTATTTTTTTTTGCTTAAAAGAGAAGATTGCGGAACCCATATTAGGATGACGCGGAACCCCCCATGTGGATATGATGCAGAACCACTAGATTCCACGACTATCGAAACATGAAATCAAACTATCGAAACATAGACTCAATCCAAGATTTTTGAAGATGAAGGGCTATACGCTCATTATTGAAAAGTAAAACGCAATGGAGAAACGGAATTCGTTCGCGGCGCAACGGTGTACTCTAATCTCCAGAAAAACACTCCCTAGCAAACCTAACAAATTAACCAAACATATTCTGGGTACGTGAACTCGTCGCTTATATTTTTTTTGGAAGAACGATGATCTTACATTTTTTTGTAGATCGATGACTGTTTCTAAAATGCCCAGGAAGATTTTAGATCCTACAATAGCGCTATAAGTACCCATCAACAGATAATACACAATCAAGACAATTCGTTTAATCTACACGCTCACGCAATCCAAAATTTGGAATATATCCACCGAGCCAACAAAATAGCGGATTCAATGGATCGAGGGCTTTATAAAATAAACCACCCGCGCGAAACACGAACGAACGCGGCGCAAAAAACTCAGTTTTCCTAGTAATTCAGCGTTTTACGAGTAATTCTGTTTGTTGTTCGTTTCAGGCTGTCGGCGGTTAAGTTGAAATTTCAGCGCGAACGATTCCAGTCACGTAACCGACCGCCGCGCACGCGTTTATTTTACGCTCCCTTGCTTTTGTTTGGCGGATGATGGCCGTGGCCCGCCAAACCTTTACAGCCTTCCGCATCGCACATAATAATTCTCTTTTGGCACGGTCTACTGCAGGCGGGGTGCGGCCTTCTCCACTGGTCATGGTACCGATGTTTAGATTTTATCGCGAAAAGAACCGGGTGTGAGTCGTCGGTAGGCAGCTGTTGTGCTGAATTAGCGCCGTGGAATTTAGTCACACAAATTGTATACTAGAGTCCCATGGACTTGCAGTAAGCTACAATTATATGTATCTAAACAACTATATGTATGTATGGTTTTGAAGACATTAAACTTGATTTGATTTCACATACGCGGCACACCTTTAACTATCAAACAAAAATCACAAGCTGACGCGGAAGACAGAAATGGGGGCGAGCGACGACACCACCGAAATGAAACATAGAAAGAAACATCGACAAACTTACGAACAGATTGCATCAAAACAGAAACTGACATGAGAACGTAAGCATTTCGACAGCACCGCGAAAAATCACTCTGGGAAACACGGCAACCGGGGAGTTCTGAAATCCTGGCAAGGACTCCAGCCAGCGCAGGAAGTAAATGAAAAGCAGCGTTATCTCGAAATTCGTCGTGCGAAAAACACGGCACGAAAGAATGGCCAGAGTGGGGTCATCGCGTAGGCACGGGGAAGACTAGCGCTTGGCGCCAGTCAGCAGCCGCAGTGTACGCGATAGCGGCGGCGATGCGAGCAGAACGGAATGGAGGCAAGGAGCGGTATCGAAAAATGCACGCGCTATTTTTTTTAATGCGATGGTGTCTCATAACAAAAGCTAATACTAAATTGCCATTGCGGCTCAAAGTCATAAGCGCGGCGACGCGTTTCGGAGAGAGAGCGACGCGTTTCGGAGAGCTTACGATCTATGGGCGTCGCGAAGCTAATATATAAATACCCACAAATCATTTTAGATTACGTTATACACATGTATCACAGCTGTTTTCCCAATAAAAGTATTATCGTACTAAAGTAAATCGAGGTTTTTAATTCCATTGCAACTTCACGCCAACAGAACATTATCGATGAGAGATCACGAAAGCGTCCTCCCGTTTAATTGAATGTATTTAAAATATGAGAACCATATTTATATTTATTATACCTATCTACAACTACAAAACTGCTTAACATAAGTTATTAGCGGTTAAGTAATTGAAGCGGCGAGTTCTAGAAGGGGCTTTTTAAATTCCTGTTGCGAAATCGATTGTTTTTGCATTTTCCAGGTTATAGAAGATAGACATTCACGTTTGAATCAAGACAAGCCCATTATCCATACTACTTCGACCTGTATAAAATATTTATCCACGTTGTGGAAAATCTAGAAGCAGAAAAACGGAAAAAGTCTGTCTCTCCGTGTAAGTTTGTATGTCTGTCTGAGTCATGGATATCTCAAGAAAGCGTTATGCGATTTCGAAAATTCCTTCACTGATCTGTTTCATTCATCAATAGATAAGTGCTGATTAGATTTAGGTTTCCGTACGTATAATAGAAATGGTAACTGCCATGCAAGTGGATGACTGAAAAATTACATTTTATCCATACGTTCACCAACTTTTTATTGCCTACTGTGCGTTCTTGGGATGTTTGACTTAAGGTGCTGTAACCTTAAAACGAAATATCTTAATGAAATTTAGATTTTGAGGGCCGTCCATAGACGTCAGGAATCTGCCATACAACGGACGACCTAAAATTAACATAGGTGACCGTACCTACCCGTACGTACGGTCACCAAATTTTATTACTTACCTAGTTTTTTAAATTAAATAGAAAACCAGATTACCAAACTTTTAACTCAAAAAGGACTGTGCATTCTCGAGTTACAATGATGAGCTTAAGAGACCATAATTCAAAAAGGCGTTCTCCGATTTCGAAAATTTGAGTCATATTTCAGTAAGATTTGTAGTCAAATATATAGTAGAGTGTGGCAAATACGTCAAATGTATATTAGAGTATGACATTAACTCACTAATATTAGAGTCGATTTTACTGAAAACGGTCGGCCAAATCACGTACATCGACTGCTCCGTCCAAGCTAGCGTGTGGCTCACCGAACGCAGAACGTTGCCTTGTGTTGTTGGGTATGAGTGAATGCTCTGATTAGTTCGAAAAATATGTCGGTTTTTGGCCCATCTGTAGTATTAGTATGTAGGACGGGCCATACGTCTGATGCATGCTGTGTTTGTGCATTTGTTTATTTGTTTGTTTGCCCGTATGTCTGAAGACTTTTCGTGGTCCGATCTTCACCAAATGTTGTATGTAGCCTCTCCGGGTGACCCTGAGTCTTACTGCAGGTGCATCCTGGTTTACTTGGCCTGGAGGTGGATCTGACCAATAGGTAAAGTAAGCATAGCGAATATGGGTATTTTTGAAATCGTGGTGCGAGAGGAACGTATTCGAATAGGGGTTATGTTATTTTGGATAAGTCATGGATTACCAATCACGGGACGGCCCAAAGTTGCCGATTTATATCGCTACTTTTCCTGTTACTATATAGAAATTCAGCCACTTCCATTACACGAACGCATGGAAGGTTCAGGATTTCCAGGCATCGGAACATGACAACTATGATAGTTATGTTTTCAGTAATTCAATTGTTATAATTTTGTGACGCATCCAAGTACAGTAATTCCTACCTATTAGAGTAGCTAAAAAGGACTGGAGTAGAGAAAAGAGAGAAAACGACTTTATTTCTGAAGTAAAATTTCATTTAGTTGTAGAGCGAAGCTCTTTTACCAGGGTTACGCGCGGCGAGAGTGAACTGGCAAAAACTGTCGTTTTTGCCAGTTCGAGACACTTCTTCTTCTTGTTCTTCTTTTATTTGTGGCAGTTCCGCGCAGCTTCGTTGCTGCTTGATCATCAGAAGTGCTTGTACCCCTCTCCCGGCCCTCTCCAACTTAATCAACCTTCCTCCCCCTCCCCTCTTCTTCTCCCCCCTTCCCAATCCTCCCCGCTTGTCCAATACGACGCATTAAATTGGATTTGTGCTATGATTATTGACGCTCTCTAGCGAAATGTAGCTAAACTAGTGTATATACCGCTATAATCAGTATTTGGCACACCCGATAGATGGAAGATGGTAGCGCCGTTAAGAAATTTCTTTAAAATAAACATTGAATTAGTTAAGAGCTTCGCTCCTATCGGGAGTCCCACGACACCTCTGTCTTTTTATTTGTTTAGGAGGATGTCACGTTTTACGGCCAATAATTTTACGCGTATTGTCAAACGAAACGGAAAGAATCACGACTGCTTGTGAACTTCCTAGGAAAGTCGACTGTCTATAGAACATAATCGATGCAGCGCTTAAGCAATGCTTATTTAAGAAATGCTCAAACACTCTACTATAAATTCCGGTGTCAAATATGTTTCAATGTGACAACGTGGTGCAGCGCGAAATAAAAACAAGAGAGATGATTTTATATAATGAGATGTTGTCTAATTTAATGGTTTCTTGAACTAATATCTTGATGGTTACAAACTAGTTATAAATAATAATCAAAAAGAAAAAAATAATTGAAAATAATCTCAATTAATAATTTAAAAAAAGTAAATAATAAAAGTAGTGAGACAATTTAATACATTTTGTTTCATATAAAGCATTATTCAGACATTATTTCCAAAGTCGATCGCATTCTTGGAATCGATTCTTTGCGCTTAAAATTGTACCTGTATAGGAAGTGTTTTTTGTATTACAATAAGTATTTGTTAAAATATAAAGAAGGCTTTCATGAGAAGATGTTGACGTAACCTTTAAGAATCGTTTATTGAATTTCAGGAACTCGCTGTTTAATACAATGTACCATTGGTATAATAATAATATTTAATTAGGTGCGGGTGTAGATCTCATCTCATTTCAGAATAGCAGAGGGCTTGGTTTCACTAATCGGGTGCGGCGTGGGCAGTCTGGTGAAGATTGCGCACGCACAACTCGTCCTTGCGCTCTGTAATTTTTAGCCCGCTGAAATAACATGTCGGCGAGTCGATATGATTCGCTGCTCGGCGCGTGTGCCTGCAATGAAGCCGAAACGGAAACAGTGGGCCCTTCTACCCTTTCGGTGTATTTTGAATGGCGAGTCTCGAGTTGAGGGGGAAACACGAGGCCGGGTTGGGATTTAAAGTCAACATTTGTCGAGGGGGCGCGGGCGCCGCGACGCCACTGCCCGCTCCCGCGCCAATGTTGACTCTGGAACTCCGCACGAGACGTCAGATCTGCTGCTACTATTATTTTATTAGGCTACACTCTCAAAACGGCATTACAACATCACAGCTACTGCCCTGGGCACAATACTGGCCAGTAAGTAAAAATACCGTAACTATCAAAGCACAAAATGTTGGATAATACGATTGGCGTTCAAATATAAGTGAGAATGAGGTACTTACTCCTTAGAAGTAAAAGCAATACATACTAGCAGACATAGCTAAGATGTCTATTAAATAAAAATATATCCTAATATATAGTTGCGTTGATCACTGACTCACTGACCGAAAATTTAACGCTGTGGCTTAACGCTCGAAATTCGCGTTCTCTTTTGCGCTTTATAATGCGCGAAAGAGATCGCGCTATATAAAACGCGCTATTCGTAACGCTGTCAGTAATTATAGTGCGTCATTGGACAATGTTGGTGGTCGATGTCACGCTCCCTCTCTTTCACATTAGGCGAGTTTCGCAGACGACGCCCGACCATACTTTGGCCGATGACAGATTAGCTCACTGGCGCGAGAAAATATTTGCAATGAAATATAATATTTTCAACATATATTTTTTCAAGGCATAATGTACGGCCCCTGTAACTTTCGAAATACGATATATTTGACAACAGGCGCCTCAGGCGCTCTACAACTACTAGTACATACATAATTGATTATCTTTAGTTTTTGTGCTTGATTTTTTTTCAATATGAGACGAGTAATTCAAGACTTAATAGGGATATTAGGGGTGAATTCTCTTCCATGTTCTATGATTGCACGTTGGTGTGCTGAGCTCAAGGGATGAAGAACTACCAAAAATGACCATCGCTCGGAACGCCGTGTGACGGTGGTAGCCAAAAAATGGTTAAAAAATATTTTAGAGGTCATTGAGTGGGAGTTTTATTACTGAAGAAATGAAGATTTTGGTAGGCGGTGCGCATAGTATTTTGCATGATCGCCTAGGGATGAAAAAGGTATCCGCGCGTTGAATACTCAGAATTCTTACCGATGAGACAAAACAAACCAGACTGAGGATTTTGCAAAGGTCTTTGGAAATTATATCACATGATCTTAATTGTTTGTAGGGTCGATTTATAACCATGGTTTTACCATTACGATCCTGAAAAAACAACAGTCCATGACTTGGGAAAGACCGTCATTTCCAATCTCTAAGAAATTCAAGGCAATTCGATTAGCCGGTAAGATCATATGAGCTCTCTTTTCTGGGACAGTAAGAGGTGATAACGACTGAATACCTCTATCATAAAGTCGGTTGATTAATAAATTTGCGGGTTAAATTAACTATCTTCTGATTTAGCAATAAGCTCATATCAGCCTTCGTCTTATCTGGCATCTTCAGCATATCGATCCCAGGTATAATCACGCCATGTCAGTCGGAAACGATTTATAATCCAAGTTTTTCCTGGCGAGAGACTATGTAGTAGTGGGTCGCACCTTTTACATGCGACCGTTTACACTGGGAAAAGCCAGCTTTGAAGAAATCCTACCACTTTGTCTTGAGCGGAATGTAGTCGGTCATTTCGTGAAGCCTTACTCAGAATATGGCGTAGAACATAATTAAATTAATTTATTACTAGCAAGAGTAGCTGACACAGTTTCAATTATACATGACTTACTCGACTAGTGCTTGAAGAAGTTACTTTAGGCGAATAATATAAGAAGAGAACCG
>JAOPUG010000152.1:21861625-21874702 GCA_027564375.1 Micropterix facetella
AGGTCACGCCCGAGTTCCCGTCCCCGGGTCAGCCGCACAGCGGGTTCACCGGGTTGGTCCCTCTTCGGGGAGGCTCCGCAAGCTGGGCCGACCAAAACATAACTGCCCAGGCTCCACGGAGCTATTATGACCTAAAATGATACGTACGATATTATTTATATGATACTTACGATATTACACCAATCCTATTTATATTCTTCTATGGAATTAACATTGATAATACGTAATACATTATACATACATTTTAAGGGGCTAATAAAGATAATATTTATTTCTTACATAACCATTCAGTTGTTATGAAGTTTCATCACAATAGTAAGCGCACGGGCTAAGTGTTCCCTTATGCTATTTCATTGTTGTTTCTAGTTTCAATAAGAAGATTTATTCATTATCCAGCTGCCTATGTATCTCTCTAAATTTAGCAGACTCTCTCTATTATTTTTTTGGCCGATATACTCATTCTGCTCAACTTAGGTTTTTCGATATGTCCTGACTTATGCACTGAGATTTTTGATCTATTGGGGCATATGGCGACGATATATGTACATTTCGACGATTACAATTTTTGAAGCGTCGTAGTGAACTAACTGATGATGTCAGCCAACTCAAAAAAAAAATAACTTAACTAAGCGTGCCCTTCTTAAGTACATAGATATTTCAGGTTTTTCAAAAAGTATCAAAACTTTGGAATAAAATCTGGGAGCTATACGCGAATTTTTCTGGGAGCTATACACGAGTATTTTTTGAAGTCATCTTTCATGCTGAACAGCAGGAGCAATGAGCTCAAATAAAATAGTAGGCATTTTAACAATAGTCATAAAGTACATGACTATCGCGGAATTTTTAAAAATTAAGTGTTCTTGATAAAAAAAACTGTAAAAAGTACAAGTTTCACCCATATTCACTAATAAATATTACTTATAAATTAATGATTTTTTATTTTGATATTTATTACATAATCTATATACTTAAAACTTGCCGTACCATCGATTTTTTTCTCAAATACAATATTATTACATTTCTACAGCAAGTTTCTATTATTTTTCCCGTACAATGCGGCGAGCCGTATTCATTCGGCGTCGACGCGCTTACATTAAAAAAGCTCTAAGCGGCATCATCTGAATATAATTCTTATGTGGGCCGCTTACTGATACAAACCGCATAACTGCCAATTCCAGGCAAACGGATGTCATTGGCTATGGCATACTAGTCTCCATAGTCGCTTTAGAAACCGGAAATATTCACTGAAAGGCTTTGGAATATATTAAAAGTACTTTAGAAGACTTTCGAAGAGCTTTAGAAGCCGAAAAGTCCGCGGCTCTCGTATTTTTGACTTCTCCGTAAATTTTGATGATTGCGAATTATTACTTGGTGATAATAAGCCAGCATTAGACAAAAATAGTCTCGTTAGCTATTCGTGACTATTCTTGAAGTTTTTTTTCTATTTTACTATATATTTTTCCTACTTTCTCCTAAATAAGGATATCCTACTTCTCATTAAAATATAATATGTGTAGCACAAAAGGAGAATTAGTATCAGCCAAATGCACGAATGATTGGACGGTGTCTTCATTGGATATTAACCGGAGTGTAGTATATGGAATAATATCTATTGGTTCTGGATTTTCCCATCTCGATGAATTTCTGAATAATATGGAATTTCCTTTCATTTCAGAAAATATTATTCAAAAATCAATAATGGGATGTTTGAAAAATGGCAGGAAATGGCCATAGAAGAAATGAAAAAAGTTGTAAGGCGTGAAAGAGAGGCTGCCACAGAAGAATGTCGAATCGACAAAGATGGAAGGGCAATGATCGATGTGCTAGCCGACGGTTGCTGGAGTAGAAGATCGTACAGCAAGAACTTTTTAGCATTTTCAAGAGCAGCAGCGATTATTGAGAGAAAATTCGGAGAAGTCTTATGGATGTGGGTGCAAAATAAATACTGCTTTGTGTGTGCCCGCGATATCTAAACAAAAACATGGAAGTGCATGGACATAACTGCTATAGTAGTAGTAATATGAAACTCGCATAAAGCAATATACACAGAAGATAGCGTATTGGGATCCAAAATATTCCTCAGGTCTTTGAACGAATATCCAAAAGTTCTAACCTTCTTACCTACCGAATTACTTGCTCCTCCCAGCGTAATTTATTACCCACTAGAATTCCAAGATATTTGACAACCGAAAGTTTCAGCAAAGGCGTGAAGTTACATAAACTTATCGGGTAGCACTGATGGATCGTGAGAGAATGCACATCTGAAGGTTGACCCCTTTCGGTTTGGGCTGAACGTTAAATAGTTCATTTTGCTGACATTGTGTCAACATTGATTCTTCTAGCCAATCACATGTCGAGTTTGCTTTCACAAAAGTGTCCGCCCAGGTAGCTCATTAAAAATAACAACATTGTCATCGGCATAAGATACAATTTTTTACAATTGATATAATCCATTAATATATATGTATATATAAGGAATAAAATGGGTCCCAACAGGTTTCCTTGTGGTACCCCATATGATATATATTTGTATGCACTAAGTTAACCTTGTATAGGCACCATCTTTGTTCTGCTTTCAAAATAGCTCTGAAAAACTGACTACTTTGCCAAACAGAAATGTCTGCAGAGAGTCTTCATGATTTTGTTTATATATGTCACCATCATTTTGTTTTTATTTTAGGTACATACTATGTATATTATAGGTAAATACACATCTCTGGTTATGCCTGTGTTTACCCAGTGAGTGATTCCGGGTGTTGGCTACGGATTAATCGACCCGAATATACTGCACATTTTTAAATATATTCATTCCTCTATTTTCGTTTTTTGGACTCGGCAATGGACGCAATACTATACCAAGCGGTGATGCCTGTGCAGCTTGTTTATCATAATAGGTCATATAGGTTTTATTTTACTTACATATTGTATATACTATAGGAATCAGGTTTTCTGATGAGGTTTTCTATCCGGACTCGGATATTTTTATTATTAATTATTTATATTTTATAATGTGTATTTTTTTAAAGTTTACAATGATGTGCTTACATTATCTAAACATAAATTTTAATGCTTTTTAAATAATTATTAAATTATCGTGCACAAGGCGATGGGTGTCGTTATATCCTACTCAAAGAGCTATTAAACCACGAATAAATAGTTCAATGCACAATTTTGTTTCTTAATTCGATGTTACATGGTTTGTTTTTATACCAAAAAAAATACATCATGTTACACGAAATATGTAAAAAAATCAAAAATACATTTATATTGACCCTAAAAAAATAAATAAAAGTGACTTATTAATTACAATACTAGCTTACATAACTTATCTATACCTTCAGCGACTTCTTATTTAAAAAAATTACCTAAAAATTGAATACCCCGGAAATCAGTTATTGTTAGTACTAAAATGGAATACAAAAGTGTCTTAGAATTCTCAGAAGTATGTCTCTAATTTTGTTGTGCCCTTATAGGCCTTTGGTATAGGTTAGCAACAGTTATTAAGTTTAACTTTCCAATATTAATTAATCATTTTAATCAAAGGCTTAGATCACTAGATTCTTTCATTTCAAATCAGTTTTTCTTGTAAATAAAATTTGTTCGTATAAAAATCTAATAACGAAAAATATGTTTTTTAAGTAAAAAAAGCAACTTTCTAGTTCAGAATAAGATACAGAATAACCTTCTTCACCAGCGTTACATTTACAAGGTTACCTGCATAATCCATGATTGCCAAAATATCATCTCTCCCATTGCAATAGTGTATAACCGTGTTAATGTATGAGCTAAGAAACGGCTACGAACAGTGTCATCCGCAAGCCGCGTTTTGGAATACAAGCAAAATATAGGTAATTATTGTGCTAGGAAGCGTGCACATTTATGCCTATCGCGAGGGAAGGGGATAATTAGGCTATGCCTAAAAATCAAGATTTAGTTTTTTTCACATACATCGTCGCCTTAACCAGTATGGTGTTGCGATAAATAGGTTAGTTTTTGTGTAATAGATGATTGTCATATAAATACAATTTAAATAAATTATACAAATTGCATAAAATGCCAGGGAGAATACTTGAACAAACAGTAAATCAATATAAACATTACAAGTGTTTTAATTCGTCAGAATTCAGAAAGTTTCAGTATGGCCTAAGTAAAGATGTGGTATAGTAATCAATCTTCTCCTTTGTTGCAGATGGATGATTCGGATTTAAAAATGTAGGATCTCTGGGAAAGGTATTGACGGATCGTTTAACCTCTAGGAATCCTCCATTTTCCTACATATAAATTCTGCTTCATCCTGTGGATATGATGACAACCCAATTTATATAACAATATAAATAGATATTGATAGTTAGGCCTAATTCGCATGAGAGCTTTTTTAACGCCAGTTAAAAAAAACGTCCAATATAACAAATGTATTCCCAAGTATATGTTCACATGTTAGCGCTTTTGAAATGCAACGCTTTTTATCGAGCATTGTTGGGCGTTGGACGTTAAATGAAATAGACCATATGCAACTTCTTATTATTATAGAAACGAGCGCTAAAAAGCGCCGGCATTGCGTTCAGTGTGCCGCGCGCTCGCTCAGCGGTCAGATGTGTTTGTTTTGTGTTACGTCATCAAAACATCGATACGATGTCGTGGGTTGTAGATCCCGAAGTACAAATTATAGAGGTGGAGTCTCGTCTATTTTTATATGCAAAAACATTGCCAGAATACTCAAATAAAATTATGAAGAATAACGCCTGGGAGGACATAACCAAAAAACTCTCACAGGACTAGGAAACCCTCACTAATGAGGAAAAAATAGTCGATATAAGTAAATAATGTACCGTTATTTATTTTAATCAAATAGGTACATAAGCTTTCTATTCACTGCTTGCTGCTTGATCATACAAATAATACCGAATTCTGGACTCTCCATGTGGTTCTGTCACCCGGTCTATTGTGTAACTCCATAGTTGAACTGCTACTATTTTTCGTTCAATATTTACTCAATATTGCTTCTATTTTGCTCAAATTTCCAAACTATAGCTAGAAATGTTTTAATTGTGCTGATACTTGCTATGTCTGTCAGGGTCTTTGTGATCTCATACGTATTTGAATCAACTACTCACATTGGAATAGTAATAATCCATTGCTGGCGCGTCACTTACATATGATATATTACCAGAATGTAAGAGGTTTACGCACCAAATCTAACTCGTTTTTGCGCAGTGTTTCTCTTGCTTCCTACGATGTTATAGCCTTAACCGAGACCTGGCTGGTAGAAGGAATCTTCGATGAGGAACTTTTCAATGGCAACTATGCTGTTTGGAGGCGAGATCGTAATCTCGTTCGGACTGGCCAGTCTCGCGGGGGTGGAGTGTTGGTGGCGGTTGGTAAGGAACTGGTCGTGTACTCACGCTCTGACTGGCATTCATCTGCTGAGGATATTTGGGTCACCATCACTGTGGCCCCTACACGTACACCTTCTCCTATCCAACTCCACCTTTACACTCTATACCTCTGTTCCGAATACTCGGGCTTCTCTTTTTCTGACCAGCTAGCTCATTTTTTACAAAAAACAGAAGATGCAATTCAAAATTATAGGAAATTTTAAGATGAGCGGTATCAGTTGGTTTAGTGGCGATGATACCGGCATACTGAATCCTCTTAATATCTCAACTCCAAGCATTCAATTTCAAAGTTTAAGCGAATCTGTCGATCTTTGCAACTTAAACCGGTATAACGGTAATCTGAATACCTATGGAAAATTTTTGGATTTAGTCCTATCCCCTGACTTTGACTCAGTTACACCACCTGCTGACCCACTTCTGCCAGAAAATCCATATCATAAGGCGTTGGATATTGTTATTGAGTTCGCGAAACTCAATATAGCTGTAACCGTTCCTAGACGTGTGTTCTCTTTCAACAAAGGTGACTACGATGCAATAATGCCAAAGTTGGATGATATTTTGTGGGATGAAGTTATATCAAGTAGTAGTATAGACGACGCAACATCCCAGTTTTATTACTTACTCAATAAATACAGAGATGAACACATTCCATCTAAAACTTTCTCGCAGAATACGTTTCCTATTTGGTACAGTCTAGCTCTAAAAAGGTACTGTAGGAAAAGATGAAATTTCACAGAAAATAGAAGACATATGGTAGTGATCAGACGACCTTTAGTATGCTACGTAAACTAGCTAAGAGGCTTGAGAAGGAAAACTTGGATAGTTATATTCGACATACTGAGGACTCAATTGCTTCCAACCCTCGAGCTTTTCGTTCCTATGTCAAGAGTTTGCGCAAGTCTAACTCTATCCCCTCCTCCTTAAAGTATGAGAACCGGGTCAGTCACTCATCTCAGGAATCCTGTGACCTTTGTGTCTTACTTATCCACAATATTCTTAAATAACGCTCCTTGTTCACCTGGGCCTAGCGCTGCCGCAGGCAGTCTTTCCACTAATGCTACTTGCATAATTTCAATTGTAGTGTGCTCAGGACGCGTTCTTAAACTTTTAATTCATTGGACACCAATATGTCTGCTGGACTCCATCACGTATCAGCTCTATATATTGTAAGATGCGAGAAGAGTTTCGCTGTACCGGTGGCGCTTCTATTCAGCAGATTCCTGAATGAAGGAATATTGCCCTCACCTTGGAAGTCTGCTTATATATCTCCTGTTCATAAGAAAGGTAACTCTAGAAATGTATCAAATTATTGTCCGATCTCCAAACCCTGCCTACTTTCCAAGGCACTTGAACGCATTGTGTATGAACAAGTCTATGCTTCGATGAAGATCAATTTTAGCCCCCATCAGCACGGTTTCTTCGAAAGGAGATCCACGGTCTCCAACCTTGTCTTATTTACATATAATGTTACTTCCCAGATGGAGGGTGGGTGTCAGGTGGATGCAATTTACACTGACTATAGCAAGGCTTTTGATCGTATCGACCACCACCTGCTCCTTCATAAACTCAAAATCGCTGGTATTCATGGAAACCTTTTGAGATTGTTCACGTCCTATGTTGAGAATAGATAGATCCCAGGCAGTTGTGTTGAATGATTTCTCCTCAGGATGGAAATTCATACAACCGAGTGTCCCGCAGGGCTCTCTCTTGGGACCGTTACTTTTTCTCATATTTATCCTTGATATCGATCAATGTTCCTTGAATTCTAGAATATTAAATTTTGCTGATGAAATGAAGATCCTTAAAGTCGTCAGCAGTAATCTTGATGCTACTATTCTTCAGCGGGACCTTGAACGGTTGACGTGTACTGTAATGTCAACAGATTGGACATCAATATTACCAAGTGTTCGCTTATCACGTTCACCCGAAGACATAAGCGATTAAACTACACTTACCAACTCAAAGGCTGTTTTCTCTTTTGTATTCTCTTTAGTCACCATTCTGTGTATTGATAATGCCATGGAATGGAATCTTGTGGCGATGTAAAATATTTAGCAAAATAATGAAGTATTTCCAGACCCGTGTGATTACTTCTCAGACCATTCGGTTGTAGACCTTGTATTGTACTGTAAAATAAAGTATCATTAAATTAGAATCCATCATTAGTTCTTACAAAATTGTGGAGGACGGAACATGATTTAACTACTGATATCGTGCGATCAGGTTGAAGATCTATAGCTCTTGTTAAAATCCTCCACTTGTTTGATATAATTCCAAAACTGCATTCAACCATTCTTCGTGCTCGTGTTAGTTGATAATTATAAACAGTCGTTGCACGGTCAAGTTGCGGTTCGGATATGGTCGTAAAACATGTTCAGATAAGGCAAAGGCTTCATTGCCAATTAATACAAATGGCATACGTTTCCCATTTGGATCATTCGGTAGCGTTTTCGGTTCTGGTAAATCGATTTGGCCCGATTCTGATTGCCTGTTAAATAATGTATTTTTAAATATATTTGAGTCAGTGGAACCACCGTATACTCCTACTTCAATGCAAGTAAAATAATAGTTAGCATCACAAATTGCCGTTACAATTATTGAAAAGTATTTTTTGTAATTATAATACAGTGAGCCGCTTTGATCGAGCTTTGTTATTTCGACGTGTTTGCCATCGACAGCCCCGACCACATTGAGAAAATTAGTGCGGTAATAAAATTCTTCTGATGTTTTTTTAAAGTCATTCTTTGTTTTTTCTGGCATGGCGTTTTCTGGCATTCCATATTGCGTCACAAACTTGTTTAATAATGTAATGTATGGTAGACACTCCAAATAGAAACTGATAATTTAAATCATGAAAATGATTGTATTGCCTGATGCTAGAATTATGTATCAAATGAAATTTGATGGCACATTAAATGATATTTTATTTTTTAGGCAAAGACATACAAGCAAAGTGGAAACGCTTAAGGGACACCGGAATTCCGGAATGAGTATCAAGCCCAAAAAGATGTTACATCAGAACAAGGTGCAAAAAAGAGAAAAAAATACAGATATTACGACGAATTACTATTTCTAGTTCCACACGTCAACGATGCCAAAACTTCAGAAAACTATAACACGCCAACAACGTATCAGAGCAAAATAATGAAAGCCTATCAACACCTTATATTAAAAATTCACCCGCTGGATCTTCGATTGCCACTCGTAATGTTTCAGACACTCCAAAGAAGAAAAAAAACTACATGATCCTTTGAGGATGAAATTGTGAAGGCCATTAACAAAGAAATGTCTGAAACGGGCGACAATAAAATATTATGTTTACTACTGGTTAAATAATTTAAAAGTATGGACGATGATAACAAAATGTTAGTCAAGATCGAAATATTAAACGTAATTCGCACTTTATTAAATAGGTCACATAATATATACATCAGTCAGCCTAACCAATCACCATTTAATATACCAAATATTGAACGATATTTCCGTCACCCAAATTCTAACCTTTCGCTTCAACCAACACCCATCTATACTCAGACCATACAATATCAGCACTCACAACCGACATCTAATCATGCTCTTGATATATATCAGCAGCACTCACAGTCGGGGACCACGTTCATCTATACTCAGACGCCACAACAGCAGTACTCACAGCCAACATTCACCCAAGCCCGTGATATGTATCAGCAGCACTCAGAGCCACACCCAATACCGTCCTGGCATCAATCCTCATCCGTTAATCCTGTAAATCCATCGAAAGTTTAATTACTTTCGATTTTAGAGAATTGTTAATACTGTCCCTCTAATACAACTACACAAAGTTTTAGTCCATACTCCGCACAGAGCTTTTTTACGACTTTCAACCCAAATATTTGCCCATCTCCATCGAATACTGACCCATCAAGCTCAACAACGGTTCAAAGCCCATTGATCAATATAACTTCACCAGAAGAATTTTATTAGTCTCCAGAAAATTGTTAAATTTAATAAATTTTTAACAAATAAAAATTGCTTTATAATTTTGTTATTATTGTTTAACTTACCTCGGTGTAACAACCAGTCGTTGTACAGGTGGTATCGCCAAGAGCATGTTGGTCTCTTGAAGTGTTAATCGAGGCCCCACCATTTCTAACAATTCGTCAAAAAATCCAGGGTGTTTCCTTAACTCTTCGTACAGTGTCACAAACTGCCCTTTTCAGTATCGCTGTTCATTCAGATGATGTACCCAAAATGCCTTTTGTTTTCTTTTTCGTTTTCTAGCAACACAAATGGCTATTGTTATTAATTTAGCAGAAACCATTTCCTGAACGTCTTACTGAAGCAAGATACGAGACAATAGTGATTTTAAAGCGTTTGCATGAACAATCACAGAGAGAACGTTTTAAAAGCGCCAACGCCGGGTTTTAACGCAACGCTTTTGTAACTCTCGTGCGAATTAAGCTTTATAATGTTAATACTAGCTACTCTATGTGGTAAAATAATCAATCTTTCTGTGTGTTGCAGATGGATGGTTTGGATTGAAAAAGGTAGGATCTCTCGGAAAGCGATCGTTGTACGCACATTGAAGGATCTTTTAACATTACCACGTGGGTGGATAGCCACAACTCTAGGGATCCTCCTTTTTTCTACATATAAACCTTGCTGCATCCTATGGATTTGATGACATTCCAATCCTAGAATTGGTGTTGCTCAATGGTTCGTTGTGTATTTAATTTTTTTTTTTCATACTTCAACTTTAAAATTTTAATAACGAATTTTATACATACACTTGCGAACGTGATGGCGGTTCTGAACAGCGTTTCAGTTGAAATTTTTGTCAAGGTATTCCAAAGTCTACAATCGATCTCGTGAGTGTGTCGTGAGGGAAGGGACGTATGTTTAGACGAGCACGCTAATATACGAGTATTACAACATATACGCCACTGCTTCCAATGATCAATTTGTTCATCTCCTCAAGGAATCGAGTTATCGTTGTTCATGTTTGTTCACCAGTGTCGACTGCGCATTAGATTTAAAAAGCGTTTAAAGCCTACGCGCTTCGGATTTAAACGGGGCGATCGTGCATGGCACGAAACGAAGACTTGTGTCGGTCGTAATTGATTTTTTTCAATAACATCCTTCCACGCACCGTAACGGCTTTCGCCAGGGTCTAAATTGACGCCGTACCTCGCGGACCACGTTCTTATGGCTTCGAGACACGGCAGTAGCGATGTCCCATGTACGATAGAATATACGATTAGAATTGGATGCGATTATTTATCTTAAATCACTGACGTCCTATTTTGTATCACTACTACTGTACTTACGAATGACATACTTCTGTGTCATTAAAGACCTCATTCATCAAGGGTAGTTATTGTTTTATTGTTTTCGTATTACTTAGGCTTTTTTTTTTTAATCGCTAAAAATAAAATCATTTATTTTTTTATATGTTAGCTCGAAATTAAAAGACGTCTTAAATCGCACATTTAGATACAGGTGTAAGCCTAGTTAGATGTGTGACGGGCCTACGGTTGCATGGGTGTGATATTTACCAATTTGTCGCTTTATTTTCATTTGTCATTATTTTTCCTAGTGTAACCACAACGTTATTATACAATATGAAAAAAAAAATATTTTAATATTATTTACATAAATATATCAATTTTTAAATTAGGCACTTTAATTTTCAAATAGACTAATAGATGTCATTATAATCTCTCGTATTATTTCTGTTATGCAATTAGCTTATATCAAAATGTGATAGATGGCACTAATAATAATATATGGTAAGATAATAGATGGCACTAATGTTATTATAGATGGCCAAATAAATTATGATTAGTTTTGACGAACAATGCTCTCAGTGCCTCTTGCATATCGTCGGTGTAGACGGATTGCAAAAACTATGGCATTGAGCAATCTAATACCTTAATAACAAAGGGCTTTTTACTAACCAATAACATAAGCACTTGGAATATCGCAGGAGCTTATAGTATGTTTAAAATTTCTTGATGCTAGCAGATTCATACCGACCAGTTGATCATCATCACTTTGGTATGAGACTACTTCAGCGTCCGAATGAGTCTCTCGTGTGGATTTTGATCTCAAATCACTGAAGGTTAAACTGCGAGCTAAAATTTTAGAGCGAAAGAAAATTATTAATGTGTTCCTCTCTCTCTGTTTATTACAATACATATTTCATTATAACAGTATAATACCTAATTGTGCAGAATCCAAGGAATAAAACTGCTTATGATTTGGAGTTCCATTGAAGACCCTCGTTCCCATTTTGACGCCTTGTCTTCTCGGTAGGCTACAATTCTCGCTTGAAGATTGCACATCAGCACTTAGACTGAGCAGTTTTAGGGCTTTGTCTTGTAGGCAGGACGACTTTTCAAAGTCACTGCAAAAAAATAAATGTATAGAATTTTATTAGATCAATGCTGTTCTCGTAGAAGCTGATTTTTGAATAATTGAGGTTACAAGAATACGGTTCTGTTTGCTGATAGCCTATGTAATTATGCAGTTTACATTACTTATTAGACAATGTATTTAACACACAAGTCCTAAATGTATAGATGAAGTTACGAAGCCAGGGCCCGGTTTTTAGATATTTTTTTAATGAGAAGTAGGAAACAGTTAGCTCTGATTTGTATCGCTTGGGCCTCTTATGTAGAATGTGAAGTAGTAGTGCACTAAAATGCACTCCTGCCCCAAAGTAGAGATGGGCTTATATTTATAACACATTGTGTATTAATAAGATTGACAAACATTGAATCAAGATTATGTACGAACCTGTCATTTGACTCCTTTGGTCGTTCATTGTTTTCATTTTGAATCTCTTCCAACTGCGTATTACTTCTAATATTAACAACCGAGGGTTTGACAGGTCTGTCGATCTGATGTTTGCCTCTAACAGCCAGGTTGTAACTGTCACAGTAATTACTGCATTCTTCCACCACGTAATCGACCTGCTCTGAATCATTTTCGAAATTCAGAATTTTTCGGTTGGAAGTTGCGATGCTGGAGCTTCTATTTAATTTCCGAGGAGTAATCGGTTGACTCATCTCATCGGATAGTTGCACCAAGAAATTGTGGTCCGTGTACAGTTTCGAATAGAAGCTATGGTGAAGCGATGCTAGCCAGAATGTGAAGTAGCTTCTGAAATTTTAAGATGTTGCATTGAAAAAATGTCTTCATAACTGTCATTATATTATCGGCATACATGATACTGGATGCTTTTATGCGTTTTTCTGATTTTAATTATTTATTTATCTTCGACTTTTATTTACATTAGTGTTGCGCAGAATGAGGATTTTGCCGAATATTCAATATTTGGCCAAAAATCTGTTAACTATTCGGCCTTGTTTTATACTCTAGAAATCAAACCTGCACTTCATAATTTACATAAGTAAGGACAATAATGTGGCATTTTGATCATGTTCAATGTGACTAGAGCCAAAATGTATCATAATATTATATTGGTGTAAACGCAAGCGCAAGCAAACGCAAACGCAAAGTAGATCGGAAAAAAAATCTTGTAATATTTTTATTCAAGGTACAGAGCAATAAAAACAATTCTTCTTAAAATATTGGATTTACATATTTTATTTTTGTAAAAATAAGCATCGTTTGTCCTTAAAAAATGCTAGTATTCGGCCTACTGAATATTCAGCGGAGTTTTAACTATTTGGTATTA
>JAOPUG010000152.1:21904028-21921660 GCA_027564375.1 Micropterix facetella
GCTGACTACGGGGCAAGCGGCTCTACCGCGCTAGGTTGCCCCCCCCCCCCGGATTAAGAGCCGAAAAAAGAACAATAGACTATTCTCTCTCGATTTAATCGAGGGATTATTGTGTAGCGTTTTCGGGGAGGTTTTTACGTTGTGATAAAATTGAAGAATATATTTATTAGTTTATACTTCAATCAAGTTTATACAAAGCATATAGGGGAAATACGAACATAAATATCATACATGGACAAATCATACAACATTGTTATTGGGAAAACCGTTCATATATTAGTAGTAATAACTGCCGTTAGAGGTACGCTAACCTTACAGCGAGACACTATGCAAACGTCACTACTAGGTTCATACTGAAAGTTTCCGAAAAAAATGAGAAAAAATACAATAAATATCCAAAAATGAATTTATTGTTCTTTAAAATATTTTTCAAACATATAAACCAATTTTAATACCATTTATTCTACTCCTGCGTGGTGACCTCAGAAACATGTATGTATTTCATATTATTTAACAGCTTCTTCCGGCGATAAAAATCGTTGGCCGCGTAATTGGTTCTTAATTTTTGTCACAAAGTGCCCAGGTAGTACTGTATGAAGGTTAGAAAATGAGTCGTTTTTCGCCTTCCAATATTGGTTTGTCTGGCCGTGTGAGAGCTGGCATTGTTATGGTAAAATATGATGCAGTATTGTATTGTCAATCATGAAGTGGTCGTGTACCAATCAGCATTCACGGTACGATGATTCTCCGAAGCAACAGTAGCCACGTGTCCAGATTTCCTAAAAAAGAAGCTATCTATCGGTTCGACTCATCTGGAAAGACCAGATTGCTGATTTGCTTCGAAGTCGTAGCTGTAAATCTACGTTTCGTCACCTGTTCCTATGTTTCACGCCAAATTTGACGCGGAAGATAGAAGGGTCTTTGAACCTGGTAAGCATAGCATTGGACCAAGTAACTCGGCTCCTTTTTTGAGCCTCAGTCAAATTGTATGGGATCCACCACGAATACAGCTTTCTCACAACCAAATGTTTATGTTTGTGTACGATTGATTATACCTGACTCATGCCGATGCCTAAGGATGCCCGAGTCGCATGGTTGGCCACATGCCTGTTTTTCTTCTATCATATGGCGCACATCATCGATGATTTTGTAGTTGACAGAGGTGGACGGGCGACCTTCATGAAATTCGTCACTGAGAATACACAACCACGTTTGAAGTCTTAAAACCAGCTATGATGTCGTTTTGCTTGGTGCTTCATTGTCAAAATCAGTTTGAAGTCGAACGAGGGTCTGCTGAGCTATCAAATAACACATAAAATCGTAGAACATCATACAGCGAAAATTTGGAAACAGAAGAATTAAATCTATCCAAATGCAGACTTGCAATTCTTAAAATGACGCCGCAATGAAAAAACAAATGACTGATGAAACAAACTTTATTCTACAGCAAAGAGTTTCATTTTCAAAAGTTGTAATTTTTTAATTATTTTAAAAAAATATGTATTTCAGTGGCCAGTTACGGAAACTGTCAGTGAGACCTATATTATGCATATAAAAAAACGCCAGAATAAGTAGTATCATATGAGTAGATACTTACTACTCTCATCCAACGAACTACCACGACTTGTTCCAAGGCAGCCAGCTCTCTAGTTGAGAACAAACATATATTCGACAAGTCAATTTTTTAAATAAAAATAATAGCTATTAGTATAACTAATTATAATCACAAAAGGTAATCATCGAAATAAACATAACAGAATAGTGGAAAGTAGGTAATCGCATTGAAAGAAGGAAAAAAAAAATATATTTTTTAATAATAATAAAAGGTATAAGAATAAGGATATAAGAAACCAAGATAAAATTAAATAACAATAAAATAAATACCAAGATAAAATATAAAAAATGGTCTGGATGTATTAATTTCTGAAGTGTCATATTACAACCAATTATAAATTTTAGCTGATTATATTAGACTTGTAAGTAGTCTGAGAAACGTGGGATCTTACATATGAAGAATGTTGTGAATTTTTGAAAGTGTAGTCAAGATGGAATATGTAACTACAAGTTAATACGCGCAATTTTTTCCTATAAAAAACAAGTATCCACTAACCTGTAACTCTGATCCTAGTTACCTTCAGGAGTTGGCTGCTGGCTGTTGCACCGGCGAAGAAACAGAACAAGACAAAGTTCAAAGCGCGGACGTTTTTTGGTTCAAAATCGAAAAACTAAATAAATGAAAGTCCGGAAGTCACTTGACAATCGACGCTGCTAACATCAATGTATCAGCTGGAGATTATACGATTATGCGTGTTATTTTTTTATACAGAAGCGAAGCGGTTTATATGCGGCGGTAATATTTTATAGCGGCGGTCGTATCGAATTTTAATACTGAATGAGGATACATATAATGAGTGGTACATTTTTTCACGTAAAAACTTCATAAACAGACTTATAGTGCCATCTGTCAGTGAGGAGCAATATCTTCTGATGTCCACTTCGAAATTTGACTCAAAACAGTGCTACCTGTTAATGCATGCTATAAGTACACATTACAGGCCGGTGAAATGGTAACATTAGAATAAAATTTAACGAGCAACCGCATTAAAAGAAGACTTATGCAAATATAATTTTAGGTCTTCGTCTTGCAGACCTATTAAATATTTTGGGGCTATGTGTACGAACTGCTTCTGTCCAAAAATGGTATATATTTTGGGACGTCGAAATTAGCTTGATCATCGCATGCAGAATATTTGCTGGGCTATGGTAGGTTTAGGACAGCTGTCTTGCCACATGTGAGCGTGCACATTACCACCCATTCAGTCCCTCTTCGAAGCCATAGTATTTAAGATGCGGAAATCGCAGTTTTTTGTATTTTTTTCTATGGATGAGTTAATTATTTTCCTGGAGAGACCAAGATCCTTAAATAGATGAAATAGGTATTTGGCTGGGAGGCCACGAGCCTACTTCCACCGCATGAAGGTGAACAGTGAGGCCATTCCGAGTTATGGCATTTGACTATAAATCAGCCGAAGGATAATTTCTCACGTCAATAGGCCAGCCTTATCACCATCAACTCGACTGAGTGACCCGGAGAACATTGAGGGAGCGGCGGATTCCAGGTAGAGACGAAGAGTTGTATTCCTAGGAGATGGAACGAACGAGATCCTTCCAGGAATTCGAAGTATGGCGCCTAGTCACGCACACCGTAATTCGTGAATTAACTCTTCACTTTAGTCTGTGGATGATAAGCAAATGAAGACCTACCTACACGTGTGCACAGTGACGCTTTTGGTCCAGACATAATGTACACATTCCAGTACATACACTTCTCGGTTAGGGCGGGATCCAGCAAGCAAATAGAAGAAAACAAAAAAGCTGCCTATGAATGACTTATTCTATAACAAAGTTGTATTTTACGCCGGTTCTCCTAGGATGAAGAGGAGAGGGCAGTGAATTCTGGCTCTGACCATTACTAGATTTCAAGCAGATATTAAAAAACCAGGACCACGCAACATCTTGATTTGGTTTTCGATATGCAGTTCTTGCGGCTGCTGCGAAGTGTGGTGCGAGCGCCGATTTCGAGCCGTCTGATGTAGAAGTTGATCGTTGAGCGGAGGTAGACGATATGAAGGTGAGAGGACACCAGTCATGTTGGTCACGTTTGCAGTAGGGAAGTGAAATGTCCTATCATGTTTTGTCTGTCAACATTCTAAATTCGAGTCATTCTGAATATATACATCGTACAGAAGTATATTAATTTAGTTGTAACATAACAAGCGCCACTGTTATCGCAAACTATTTAATAGTTCGATATATCGAGGTGGCCAGCCAATTAAATTGAATACGACTTACCAGCATGGAAAATCGAAACCAAAGTTAATACCGCATGGTTTGCTCACCTCTCGATAAGTCGACTTATGTATTCGTGGTTTGATTAGATGACAAATCGCATAATACGGTTCTGCGGATACAAGCAGATGACGGATGTAGGTTCGGGGACCTTGAGACGTGAGGAGAGGATAGAAAACATCTATGTTGTTACCAGAGGCTTCCTTGAGGCTCAGAGTCACCGACTACGAAAGTCGACACAAGTCGCGAACGCAGCGGTTCGGAGAGGCGGCGAGTACTTCATTCTAAGAGATTCAATTTTAAGTAAGTGCAACGGCACACTGTTCCGTTCCCGCGTAACACCGTGCAGTTGGTAATCCTGCTACTTTATCCCGGTATTAGTATGTAGGAAGGGAACACCCGGAACAATTTAAAAACGTACCACTGGAGAGTTTTCTATGTTCCTCCCAGATGTTTGAGTGGATTTCGAAAGAGGATCATGCAGTAAAAATACCCGCATTGTTTTTCTGCCTTTTCTACCAGTTGACCTTCCATCCTATACTCTGATTGTTTTAGAACACGTATTGAGTGTCCCCGTTTCTGATGATTCTGTGATTGCAGAGTTTTTGAGAAGAATACGTATCGACTGATTATATATCTTGACTGTCTGTAGGGATATCACGATCGGCTTATGGAGGGGTTGGATTGAGCACATCATGTCGTGAAGTGTCTGCCAATATTATGTCATATTGCATTAATTACACGGTACTGTCCTTATTCGATACGTGGGTTTGTTCTTGGAGTTGTTTGTCAGACTAGAGTTATCCCTGGATCTATATGACGTGCTTGCAGTGTCGATCCGTGGTGTCATTTCTAAGATTCATAGTTACAATGTGGAAAAAATAGTATTGCAGCCCTTCGAGCGTTAGGACGATTATTTAAACAGGCAATGCGGTGTTGAGTTTCCACCCTAACACTCGCTTAGAGGGTGGACGTGCTCGATAGCATGAGTAAAAGAACACTTTCTAGAGGGTTTAACGTGCCGGAATACAGGAAGTATCCACGAATACTAACGCGGTTACAAATCAGTTGATGCAACCGAAACACGTGCCCCAATGTTCCACCCTCCTTCAAGGTGTGAGCATAGCCTGAAGCCATCAACAGCAAGGTGACGTCGAGCCAGATGCCACTAAAATCATAGAGTAAGTTCAAATACCGATCACCACTTGAATACGATGCTTTCTCTCGGCATAACCCAGGTCCTTTCAATGTCTTATAGCAGGATACCTCATCATAGACTGAATTAAAATCTTGAAGGAATGTTTTTAATACGTTTTCATTAAGTAAAAACCGAAAAAACTATTTTTTTAATAATGACGGTTCTGCCTCAGTGGATAAAGAGACATAGATGATATTGGCATCTAGATGTTGAAAAAGGGAAGGACGTCCTACCTCTTCTGATTCTGGTGTTGGTTTTATAAGCGTCATTTTTGTAGCAGGCCGAGTAGGCTTTGAAAGCTCTTCAAAGCTCTCGTCTTCATAGCTGTCCACTGGAACTGGTCTCTTTGGTGGACCTCTTATCCGCGAAGGCTGACGTCTCGCATACTCCAGCTTTGGTCTGACCTATTTACAAAATAAAAATTAAAGATTATGATATATTATTGTACAATATTGTGCAAATTAATGGAATCATAGGAAATTTTTATAGTAAAACCATTTATTGCTAGTAAAAAAAATTTACAAAATTACACAACATATTAAATCAATAGGAAATATGTCCGCCTTTGGCTTCAATAACTGCTTTTACTCGTTTTCCCGGGCCAATCTAGAACCGTTATCTCCTTGTCCTGGAAATATTTCATCATTTCCTTCGACTTGTGACAGGGAGCAGTCCTGTTGAAGAATTCGTCCTCCTTGGGGTTGGCACTTTTCAAGCTCGTTATTCAAATGCTGCTCTAATATGGATTTGTATTTTTGGCTGTTCATCATACCATCGATTGGCACCAAAGATCCAACCCCAAAATATTTTTTGTATGAAAAACACCCCCAAAATATTTTTTGACTGGATATTTTACAGTTTGGTCAATATGAGCTGGAGTTAGTTGTTCGTTTTGAGACCTACTAACGAATTTAGACGACCGCTGTTCCTGAACTATGAAGTGAGTTTCATCTGTAAATAAGACCATATTCCAGTCTTCTGCAGTCCAGTTGGAGTATTTTCTGGCCCAAAACAGCCTCTGTTTCTTCGTGCGGTTAGTGAGGTTGTTTTTTTTTTTGTGGCCGAATAGCCCTCCGACCAGATTCCAAAAGTATTCTACGGATAGTTGACTCATGTATTGCTACGCCTGATGCTGCTAAGTCTTGTTACAGGTCGTGACCTATTTTTCTTGGGTTCAACTTGCTATTTCGATGCAAAAAACTATCATCTCTCGGTGTCGTCTTTCTTTTTCTTCCACAGTCGCCAGATCTCTTCACTTCAGCTAATCCCGTATCCCTTTTACGCTTCAAAATCTTGCTTACTCCCTAGCAATGTCTTTTTGTGACATAGACGTGTAATTACTAAATATATGTACAGCTTTGAATAATAAAACATCAAAAACTTGGGAGTAAAATTTCCGAGTAGCAACTTCTAATGACAGTCAGATAATTATAGGTTATGTTTTTAATGCTTTGACACCTGTCAGGTGACATTACAGTGTTGCAATATGAAAAAAAAAATCGGGATGATTCCATTAATTTGCATAATACTGTAGAAGTTTTATTTCCTGGGAAGCAATATCAAAATGCAACATTGATGCTGAGATTAATGCTCGCTTTCCACCGCGAGTGGAATGGGCTCCATACGAACTTCGTTTGACTCGCAACAATAAATTTAATAGATGTGCTTCCACCGTAAACGAGTGAGCGGAGCGGATTGACCGACTACAAAGAGTGACAAAAGTGGTCTCATAGTTGAGCTGATATTCAACGGCCTCCATACGATTTCCAACGGAGGTAGCATATTATACATATTCATATGTAGTTAGTTAGTTTAAGTACATTTAAAGTAATATAAGGTTATGTATTAAGTTATTAGGAATAATATAACGTTGATTTGAATAATATAAGATTGATTTAATGATTAATAAAAGATTGATTTAAGGAATAATAATAATATGATGTTGTGGACAGAAGTTATAAATAATAAATAGTTTACCTAATTTACTAACATATGTTATCTGTTAAATGTTATTTAAGAGGTTATAAATAATATTATAGATAATTGAATGATCCTCAATTATAAATAATGAAAAAAATCCAGAAAACTTAATCCGCGAATTGTTTCCACGACGGGTAATCTCACACCATTGTGTAGCTCACTCCGCAGAGCTCGTTGATAATGGAAGGCAAAAAGATTCGCTATAGCCGAAACAGGCTAGGAGGAAATCGTCATCATCATCGTTACTATATTAAAGTACTGTCAACTCAGGACATCCTGCTAACGCATGAGAGGTTCCAGCTCTTATACATAAATGGAAGTCGTTTCGAATACATCTAATAGGAAGACGTTGTTAGTGGTACAGTACAATTGACGGTTTATAGCATACTCTATGTAGAAATAGTCTATGTAGAGTAGTAAAGTACAGTTGATATCGTGCAGGTCACTACTGACGTCACCTGGAGACTCAGGTTGCAAATTGTAATTATGGCAGGGGTCTAGGTATTCTTATTGTACCTCGTAATAATGGCATTGAAACCCGGTCGTTGGCTAAAATATCCTATGATACACTAGAATTAGATCATCACAACGGCGGATGAATGCCGGTTAGATATATGTACATTCGAAAGAAATATTCTAAGTAGAACATATTGTATGTATACATGAAGAATAGCGGATTCGTTATAATTAAATCAGCATCAACAAAATTGTGAAGATCTGCAGACTAGAAAAAATAAGAGCCGTGAAATGAATAGAAGCATCATTTCTGAAGAACGCGCAAAGGCTAAGATGACTGGATAGCACTAAAAGAGACCTGAAATTTCTGCAAGTCATAAACTGGAGGAAGAAAGCCATCGCTTGTTTGTAGAAGAAACAGGCAGAAATGTTACAATGCGCTTTGACTCTACTTCTGTGTCTTCAGAGGTCAGTTTTGGTTGCATGTTAATGGAAACCATATTCCATGATTTTCTTTATCTCCTCCTCCTGAGAGCTGCATCATCGGTGCTAAAAAAGACGATGCACTCCTTCTGTAGGCGGCAACAGAAGGGAGGCGATAAAATAAAGGTTGGGAATGGCGCTAGATATTATCCTCGAATGGGATGGGCACAACGGACTCTCCTCCACAGATAAGATGCAGACCCCTTTTTCCAACTGTAGATAAAAGCGCAAACTGACTATATGCAAAGTAGTATGTCTCAAACTCAACTATGGTCAATTTATCGATATCCTAGACGAGCCATCCGGCCTGTGCACAATACACGCTCGGGCGATATCTGGGAAGGCATGCGAACTAGTTATCTCATGCTGAGGACGCTAAGCCACAAACTGGGCTATTTGTCATTTTTCTGTATGCACCATCGACCATAATGGTTCAGTGTAGCCTGGGATATGATAGCCGTTATATATCAACTTGTTCGGCTCAGCTCTTATCCGGGAGCCTCCTCGAAGAGTGACCAAACTAGTGAACCGGCTGTACGGTGCATCCGGGGACGGAATCTCTGGCTGATCTGGACAGCTGGCGCATGGGGCGGGCAAACCGGCCGTGCTGTCACTGACTAATACCCGGAGGAGTTTAGAAGTGTATGCTTTTTAAGAAAACGGGGGTAAGTAGGTACTTCAAGCTGCTTATCCTGACGCGTGACGGGCAAACCCGCCGTGTTGTGACCGACGGGTCTGGGAACGTATGTTCTTTACGGCGAGGGGTAGGTGTCAACCTGTTGTCGCCAATCCTTAGAAACGACACGTTGTCCACTCGATCTTGGGTGGTCATTGCCGAGTAAAGGGCGCCACGGGTCCGTGATGTTTCCGAGTTATGGATTGCCGCGTTATTACGACAGGTAGGGATGGCGCAAGCGACTTCGAGTCCGTGACCGAGAGACCGTCCGCCACAAAATGAAAAATGTTAGTTTTTATTAAAAATCGATATAAGGAAATATATTATGTAAATTACAATATGAAAATTAATATATCCGATAAGTAGTGTTACATTAGCCCTGCAAAACATATTTTCCTAATTTGGTAAATTTGTCCACTACATTAAAAAAGTTATAAAAAACTAAATTATTTTACGATAAAAAAAAATCCTAATATGAGGTACCATACACCTATATGGGATATCCCAGATTAACTTACCAATTATGGGATATCCCAGATTATAGGCAGTCACATTCAATGAGGGATATTTCATTGCAGAATTATTTCTCTTTCTTTTGTTTCAATTTAAAATAATGTAAACAAAAAAACAGTTTTAAAAAATGTGCGCTCCGATGCGAGACTCGAGTTTACTCTTTACAAGTCCAAAACCAAGGGAATAGGTGTTTATATGACCCCCCTTAGATGGTACTAACAGAATAATATATGTGCTGCCATCTATTATCAGGTACGCATATTCTATGTTACGAAAAGTTATGTAATTTTGAAATATTTATTCTGCTTAGATGGCGCTAACAGAATAATACATGTGCTGCCATTTATTGTCAGGTACCTACGTATATTACTATGTTACGAAAAGTTATTTTCAAATATTTTGAAATATTCTGTTTAGACGGCGCTAACATTAATTCATTTATCAAAAACATAACGCTTTTTGTTAACGCTCGATTTTACTATCCATCAAATTTTCGTACCGGGGCTTTAAATGGAATCGATTCTTAAGGAGTAAAATAGTACCCAGTAATATACGTACCTGACAATAGATGACAGCACTTGTATTATTGTTAACATACCGCTTTTTGTTAATGCTCGATTTTACTAGCCATTAAATGTTCGTACCGGGGGCTTTAAATTGCATTATTGAAATCGATTCTTAAGGAGTAAACTAAAATAAAATGTATATACAACCAGACAAGCAAGTTTCACAAATACATTCAAGATAATATGCTTGTATATCAGCGCACATCTCATGATACCTACGAAAACAGTTGACCCAGTTTGTCCATTTTCTCCTGCAGTATCGTTGGAATATGAATTACAATAGTAAATGCAGCACCGGAGCCTAGTGGGTCACCATTTTTAAACTTATTCTTGATGTTATAACACTTGAGGTAACACGAATAGTGTTGGAACAAAGAGTCCTGATGCCCTCATGTAAGTCACTAATGTTATAAGAGCCCCCCGTCCTGCAGATGACATCCCATCTACCTTTTTTGACCCATGAAACTCCGTTTCGTGATGTAAAACAGTCACTCCTATTTTGTCTACATTGTAGATTGTAATTGGATCGGAATTGTTTTTTTTACAGTTCTTCTTCAGGATATTGTCAAACCACTTTATCATGGGCAAAGCCTTTTTCACGATTAGCTGATGTCGCTTAAAAATTCCTAAAGGACACAGGACTTTTAAGAAATTTCCTCATCCACTTACGATTTGCAATATTCTTTTCCATATTAATGTGGCATTTATTTTTTTATGTTTTGTTGGCTAAGGTCGAAATCCATAGAATTTATTGACCACAGTGATCAGCAAGATCTCGTTCCATTTCTGCAAAAAAAAGGAAGGCTTTCGGGTATTTTCCGAGAACTTAGGTGGGTTGTTGCATTAGTGTCAATTTTGCAATATCATTTTTGCATCAACTGTGGAACGGAAGCCTTAAGATATCCCTTTTTCCTTAAAATAATATAAAAAGAATTTATCGCGTGAATTTTGTAGCACCCGATGTTTCGGCAAAGTTGCAACCGCCGTTGTCCAGGTTAGACTAATGGAATAAATATATTGGATAGCGGAACTATACCACTTGGTGTGGTTTTAAAATCCCATTGTGCTATCGAAAGTACAATTTTACTTTCCTCGCATAATCCGGGAACCCATTGAAATAACAAGAATCCCGTACTTCAATAGAGACGACGCTTTCCAAATCTCTACTAAGTGAAACTCTCTTCTTAAAAGTGTTATCAATGCCTATCGCCGAGCGCAAGAACGTAACACAAGATACAGGGAGTGATATGTGCACGGCAGATTTTCAACATTCACGCGCGCCGAACCCGTCACCCAACCACCGTTATAATCTGCGTAGTAACAGTAGCAGTTTGCCACATACCCGCCGAACAATGGATGGCGATTAATAGCACTTCAACCTTGGATTAGTCTAATTAGTCTACTCTGGATTAGTCTACTCTGGATTAGTCTACCCTGATTAGTCTACCCTGGATTAGTCTACCCTGGATTAGTCCGAGAGTGCAAGCTAGTGATTCATAGTCCGCACGTTGGACGGCGGATCCTTGGAGATGAAATATTTCACTATCCCAAATTAGGTTACTATCCCATAATGGGGATCGCTGCCCTACATGGCAAGAAATTGAAAAGATGATGATCCTATAAAACATCGCCAAGCGAAATTATAAAAAATACGGCTATTTAGTTGTGACTCCGAAGATGTACAATAAGCAGGTGAGATGTCATTTTTCCTTATGTAAATTCGGCAAGAGCGTCACCAACAATGTTTGATATCCATTCCTTAAAAAACTCCCGTACTTTCATAAATAATACTGTTTTCCTTTGAGTACGGTGTTCATTGATGAATATTTTATTCTCATTTCCATCAATGCTGGTGATTTTTATTGCGAAACCTCGTATTATTTGGATTGAAAAATTAGCTTATCCTTCTGGCGCCTGAGAGTGAACTTTAAAATTATATCCCACCTAGAAGAGTAGGTACATCCGTAAATATATTACATATGTTAAATAGCAAACTAGGTATCAAGGTAATCCGAATTATTATTTACAAAGTTGGGCAAGTAAGGGATGACAAGAATGGCAACAATTCGGTCTATCATATCGTAAGTATGCCAATTTGTTCAAAGCCGTTTTCGCAGACTTTCAAGAACTTTCTTGGTATGTCATTAATCAAGGCGAGAACAATGAAATTTAATGAATACGAGTAAATTGTGTGGAATTATACAACTTGCGAGATTATAAAAGAACAATAGCACTAATTATCTGACTTTTTGGAGGGTCGTCTGGCCCCCACTCTTCGGATCCCGAAGCGAGTTGCAAAATGGTCGCATGTTGTGTTGGAATTAGCATTGTATACCTTAAGTCTGTTAACAACATATGTTTGGCTTATATTAGAATTATAAGTACTATTAGGTTAAAATAAATGTGCGATAAATTAGTTTTCGGCGAAACGAAATTTTGGTTTCGCGACGATTGGAAGTCGTTCATTTTTGGTTGTTTTTCGTGCATTTTTTGGAACTAAATTTGTCGTGGTTTTTTTTTATAAAAAATGACCCTTTGGCGTTCAAAATGAAATACTTCCCAACATCGCAAGTTTGTGAAATTAGTTTCTCAGAAAGCTATTTTTTGTTATTTTTTTTTGTAAACAAATGGTATCTATAACTTCAATATATTAGAAATGTATGGGAATGAAAAATGTAATGAACCACCTTAATATCCTCACTCGTGTCTATAGCAAAGTATTAGGTCCTAACCTATGTAATTACCGTTGTTTATTACTGGACATTTTGAAATTGGACAACTCGGTTTGAGTAAGAATTCCAAATGCAAAGTAATGTTATTCCTATTTCTAAATCAGTTATTCATGTGTCTTTCTGTGGTTTGTTATTGTTCGGATATTTTTGTATGGGGAATCATGGACAAGTTGGAAATTCTTGTTATTTTCGCATTTGAGTTCGGTCATGGCAGTAACGCACCAGAAACGGCACGTAATACTAATCATATGTACGAACCAAATGCTACGACGAACGCACCGTGCGTTTGATTGCTTCCATTCTGGTAATTTTAAACTCGCTAACGAGCCGCGCGGTCGATCGAAGAGTGAGGTTGACGATAACGATATAAGGGCGATAGTGGAAGCTAATTTGTCCCAAACTTAGGCTGAGCAGCAGCTTTCAATGTAAGTGATGAAATAATATTGGTCATTTGAGTAAAATTAGCACACAAAAGCAACTCGAAAAGTGGGTACCGCATGAGCTAAACGAATACCAGCTGAAAAACGCGTGGACGATTGCATTGCTTTTTTTGAACCAACACTAAAATTAAGGGATTCTGAATTGGGTCTCGAAGGGATTCTGAAGAGAATATGAATTGTCACTTGTGGACGAAAATTTGAAGCTTTCATTCATCATTGTGGTTGAACTCAGGAGATACAACGAGACAATGTCGAAAATGCAAGAAGCTCATGGCGATTGTCTGGTGATCAGTGTCAAAAAGATAAAATTATTTATGCATAAAAACTTAGCCTAAATACATAAAGCTTATATATCTAATATTGACCAATATTAACATATATGTTGCCGAATACAACATTTTCAAGGTTACTTGTAAATACAAAATGTACATTGATTACTAAGTTAGAATATAAATTAAGGTTTGAAGTTCTGTGATGGGAATACCAAAACTAAGTAACAAAACATTTACTTGTGTCTTAGATATCCAGTTTATAAATGTGGGTTGGTGCTAAAATAAAAGAATATGTGTAATAACAATAAAAGAGATTTAGAGTACAGTTTTACTTATTCTCTATTTTAAATGCTGCCTCATTATTTAAGAACTAATAATAGATTTTCAGTATCTTCGTATGTTTGCCTTTTAGCCAGTCTTGTACTGTTTTTTTTTTGCATTTCACTTGGTTCATTGAGTTAATACATAAAGAGAAATTTATTATATTATACAGAAAACTACCAAGAAAGCAAAATAATCTGTGGGAGTGTGCGGTTCGAAACGGTATAGTAGTACAAACAATATCTGCTGGTCTCTTGCTGGATTAGAGTGCAGGATCGTAGAGTATTAGGGAATGCTTTTTAGTAAAAGTTAGTAAGATGAACAACTGCCGTATAGAGAGGACATCACATTTAGCAAGAAGTTCAAATGTCGGGAAGCTAAATGGTCGAAACATGCTGACTTTCAAAATAGCTCTCTGAGCTTTATCTAAACTCAACATGGCCGTGTTATGGGTACCACCCCAGGATGGTATGCAGTATACTAACAAAGATTGACATAGAGCAAAATAAATTATTTTAAGCAGGTTGGCGCTTGCGGCGTGCCTTTAGTTACTAAATACATAAATTAATTTACGTATTCTCGCTGTAAGGGTTTTTATATTTGCTTTAAAGTTGAGATTCTTATCAATTATGATGCCTACATATTTAATTGTGTTAGCGCTGTTAAGTTTAGAGCATACGCATGCGTTCTCTAGCGAGTCTGAGCAGTGCTGTGCTAATATTGAGTATGTGTTCCGAGCTGGTTGAGTAAGTGTATTGTAGGAGAACGTCAAGTATGTTGTTTTGTCTGTATTGAGTGTTAATTTTTCTAAGCTACTGGGGGACAGAGTCGAAGCCAGCCTGGGCGAGTCTAAATGTCTCACTCCAAGTTTTGGCGCTGTGGAGTAAAACTTCTTACCATTATTAGGAAGGAGGAGGAGGCAAAGATCAATAATATAAACGAGAAATAGCAAAGGTCCTAGTATATTTCCCCGTGGAACACCATATTCAATAAATAGTTCTTCACTTATTATGCTATCCACCTTCACACACGTTGAGTCCTATCGGAAAGATTTAGAAATTATGCGGAAGACCTCTCATGCCTAGTTTGTGTATTTTTTTAAGTAGAATTGTAATTGAGTACAGCATCTTGCGGTTTGGTACTAGAGTTAACGCAAATGTGTATATTCCGTAACTGAAAATAACGATGAAGAAATTAAAGACTATCGCGGTTGTTTGACATTATAAATAAGATTAAACAAATTTACCGCGTGAACTTTTTAGCACCCAACGTTTCGGCAATGTTATAACCGCCATTGTCCAGAGTAGACTAAAGTCAATCGTCTGTCAATCGTCATCCGTTGTTCTACGCGTGGGCGGCAAACTGTTGCTGTTACTACGTAGATTATAACGGCGGTGGGACGACGGGTTCGGCGCGCACCAATTTTGATGGAACAAATCAAAGCTGTTAAAAAAGTTCAACGAGAAAACTCTGCGATCTACACATATTGGATGGCGGAAATAACCACTAGCTGCAGTTTCAAATGCCATTGTATTTCAATCCCAAAGAACACTTTTACTTTCCTCGCATGATCCGGGAACCCATTGAAATAAGAAGAATCCCAAACTTCAATTCAGACGACGGTTTCAAACGGATTCTACTACGTTAAATCCTCTTCTTAAAAAATGTTCTCATTGCCCATCGCCGAGCGCAAGGAAGTAAAGCAAGATACAGCGAGTGTTGTATGTAGGGAGAATTTTCAAAATTAGCGCGCGCCGAACCCGTCACCCCACCACCGTTATAAACTACGTAGTAACAGCAGCAGTTTGCCGCTTACCCGCGGAAAAACGGATGGATTGATAGCACATTGTCTTCCCTGGACAATGGTGGTTCTAATATTGCCGAAACGTCGGGTGCTAAATCTTCTCGCGGAAAATTCGTTTAATCTTATTTATAATGATGACGAAGCTTGCGATTAATTAACCGAGCCTGGTCAATAGCTCTTTGCCAGTGTTTCTGCACCACAAAGCACGACCACACACTTCACAATAAACAGTCGCAAAGTTGAAGAAGTTGCTACTAGCAAATTTCCACTTTTTTCGGAATTTAGATTATTGTTTAAAGGAGAACATATAAACTACGATGACGCAGTGAAAAACGCTTTCAAAGCATTACTGATTGCTGCCCACAAGAGTTTTACGAAGTATTAACCAACATGGTATTAACTAACTCCCATTAAAATAGCTAACTGCCTAGATTAAGGGGGTCTATATTTAGATTCAATAAATATATATATTTTCATACAAAACGTTGGGTTTTAAAATTTCTTTGTACAATGGCAAATTCATAGGCTAGCTAGCACTCTACTTTTATTCTTCTGGCTATAGTTTCGTAGGTAGGCTTTTGAGCAGTAAGGTAACGCGGTTATTAGGACTCACAAATTTAACAAGCGAGCGGTAATGTAACGACATGCATGGATAGCTTTCATAGTGTAGAAATATACCAACCTCGAGGAGGTGATTGCTAATATCATTGATTATATAGGGTACTGCATTGCTCAATGCTGTACTACGTTCTGGCCGCTAGAATTTTACTACGAAACACAACATATAGATGTCACTCATAGCTTCAAACATTGATTAATATTTTCTTATGTTCAGTTCAGTGCATATATGACATTCTAAATATGCCAATAAGGGAGCTTCTCTCAAAATAAAATAATAATATAATAACAAATGAATGTTTAAATCATAGCTATTATTATTTATATAAAGATGACAAATTTTACTATGCAATACAGCTTTCAATACCTGATAAATACGCGCATCAATGTTCAAATAGCATAATAGATAAGCACCCTAATTTCTCGCATCCACAATACCTTATATAATCAATGACAGTAGGAATGGTTGTAAGAGATTGTCGTATGATGATAAACCAGCCCATAGTGAAATTTTAGAATAAAGAGATATATAAAAAATTGAAAATAAATTGTTTTTTTACAGAAATCACACTAACTAAAGTTAAAATATATACTTACAGATGTATCATTGATTATTTACTCTATATAATCAACGATGGTACGTAAATCGTAATATCTTGAGTCGAAAATAGCGCAATCCATCCATTGCCTTATTATTTCTCTGATGTAATCAGTCTATTAATAACTTTAGGCGTTGTTCGCATGGACCCAATGACCATGAAATGTTAAATAATGCAATACCGAAATATACGTGATAAAATTGTCTTTGAGGGTTAAAATGAAGATGGAATATTCTCTGAAATGGCTCGTCCTAACGAAAAATGGAGTGAATGGGAAGATGTGGGCGAGGCAGGATCGGAAGTTTCCCGGGCGAACGGTTCGATAAGGGTAAAATATAAGTGGGCGAATTGAGTCAGTGGCGGTGCGATGCGGGGGCATAATTACGCTGTTTGTGGCAGAACGTTGCGGTTAGCGGGGCCGTGGTCGTAGCGACGACCCGAGTGGAAAAGTCGACAAGCAACGGCGAGAACAGCCCGCCTAATGACGTCAAGTCATTACATTAGGGAGGCGGCAAAAGTCCACTCCGCATTCATACATTAGCGCCAATGGGAGAGGCGCTAGGCGACGACGACGGGAATACTGCAGCACCCGCCCACCACTACACAAGCCAACATTGTTTATGGGCATACAGAAAATTAATCATTTCAAAATGTTCTCCTTGCAATTCTGTGCAGTTTCTTTTCAGCATTGGCGTCATTTTAAGCGCGAGGTCAGGCAGTGTCTATAACAACGCTGCTTGTATATGACGATACTAGTAAAAATGCCAACTACTCACATTTTATATTAAATTCATTTCTTTCGGAAACCCTACTGTAGCTATACTAATGAAATGTCCACAATATAATTAAATAAAGTATACTGCAACAGACATACGACTGGCTGGCTGAACATTTACTTACGCTGAATAGCAAGAAGACCAAACACGACATTTAGCATAGATGGGCGCAGGCAACCTGGACTTGATAAACAAATGACGGTGCACTGCTGCGACGAAACGAACTGCTTGTGTCAGCCGTTGGAGCGAACAATCAATACCTATAAAATACTTAGGCATATTTATAGATAACTTTATACGCTGGTTTAAGGAAAGAGATCCGACAACACGGCGAGTATGACAGCTAATA
>JAOPUG010000152.1:22173450-22185473 GCA_027564375.1 Micropterix facetella
TACATTTTATTTATGCCCTATTAAACCTGGGCTCAGGCAGATGTATACCTAAATTTTACTGATCAGTAAATTTCTTTTCTTTTGTGCTCTTGCAATTAAATGTATATGTAACTAATAAATAATAAGTATGTCCTGAACACAATGAAGTAAAAAGTCCAGATGGATGTTCTAAAACCAATTCTTAAACCATTCTCATGATGTTATTTTTATTTAATATCTTTAGTGAAGAAATCAAACCGATGACTAATGAGTACCAATTTAAAGTAAAAATCAAGACTTGGATCTTTGAAGACTGACGTGCAGTGATGGAACATAAAGTCCTAGATGTAATTATATAGGAATTGCGTACCTACATGCATTATATAAATTATGTGTTAGTATATTGTATGTTTATCAATACTTATATTTTGATGTTAGTATTTTATTAAGATATATATTATATTATTGTGTATGTTTTTATGACTTTATTATGATTATATATCTTTAATATTAAAAAAAAACATTCATATCTCCTTTCATTTCTACTTTTTTGACCGTCCTTAGTGTTTACTAGGTCGGGTCCATATAGTATACATGATGTGCGTTTGTTTGTTTGTCGGGCTGTATATCGGAAGACTTCCGGTTATCCGATCTTAACCAAATTTGGTATGCAGGCTCCCTGGGTAACCCTAAGCACCACCAGGTGGCAGCAAATTCGATCCGAGGTGCTGCAGGTGCATCCTGATTTACGTGGCCTGGAGGAGGATCTGACCAATAGGTAAAGCAAGCAAAGGGCATATGGGTATTTTTAGAATTGTGGGGACGCGAGAAATGTGTCGGAATAGGTTTTAAGCCAGGGGTTATCAATCACGGGACGGGCCAAGGTTACCGATGTATATCGCTACTTTTCCTATTATTCAATAGTAGAAATAATATTTCAATATCAAAATAGAATCAAACTTCATAACACGAAGATGTTTTTTCAGGTACATTCCTTCGAAGTCTTTCGATTCTCAATAACAACATTTCGGTTCTATTTTACTGTGATCAATTTGTAATCTAGTTGATATGCACAATAAAGTTGTTTGTGGTTTTATTGTTTTATTTTTCGTCGCTCGATACTTATCCCGTCTTTTGCGTCGGCACATTGCATTACGCACTGATTCCAGTGGTGTTTACCAGTTTTATCTACGAGTATCAATATGTGTGGAGTGTGTGTAGCTCCGCCACAGATCAATGCACTTATTAAGGAGGCGTTGTTGGATAAATAAATCGGAATGATACGCCAAGGCAAACATCTGCAAGCCGCAATACACCTAAAGCCTATTATTGCTTGTGTGGAGATACAATTCTTACGTGGACGTTACAATACGCCTAAAGACTATTATTGCTTATGCGGAGTTACCATTTTTCTGAAATCGCGCATGACAAATAATATCTTTTTTGGTTTTTATGAAAAAATAAAAAGACTATAATGAAATAAATTAGCAGTAATGTTTAAAAACAAGCTTTTATTTTAGTGCTTTTAAATGAAGAAAATAACCTTTAAATTAAATCAAACCAATCAATTTATTACATTATAAAATGTATATGATATAACAGCTTGTCGCGAGATTTATAATAAAAATATTGAAATTTCGCATCATAGTACTAACGATTAAACAATTTGCTACAAGATTCATATTTTTATTTTTGTTTAAATGTACGCGGGAGCCACTTAAATTTGATCGCAAAATGTCAGTTTTTCACTGTTTGAGAGAGGTAGTCACCTTAAACCTCAGAAGTCATTATACCCGCTCACTATGGGATGTAACTCGTGCAAATGGAGGGCATGGGCTCCGTCAGTCTTTATAACGGACGTTAATTCAAAAGACATTGGTGCAAGTAAATTACGCACTAACACGAGTCTCATTAACAGATAGTACCTTTTTACTATAAAAAGGTACTGGGCAATGGTGCATGTCGCCCTCAGACTAATAGGGAAATATAATTTTAGGTTATTCGGAACAGGTAAGTAAGCAGATATACATAGACCGATAATTCGATGCTGCTAAAACCGCCATCAAACGAAGGAAAGATGCAGGTAAGCTGATTCGGAAATGGCGGTAGTTACGTCAGCATTCACTCCTACCCGCTACTTCTATAATCTTGTTAGCGTAGCCTCGACTCCACGTAATAAAATCATTCTGCAATGCGCCCGTAGCAACGGCACAGCGGATTCATCCGATCGTGTGCTACCTGCAAATATATCCAAGCTTTTTAAACTTTCTTGCTGCAGTTAAATGTATCGATATGGAGACGGATCCATAAGTCTATCGTTAAATCTATCCGCCTTCTCACGGAGTGTGGCCTTGACGGCAAAATCGGTTGCCAGGTGGACAGTCGCGTACTTCAATTTTAATGCTGCAGTCCGTTTGGCTCTATGGAGTGCAGAATTTTCAGCATGCGGTTCAGCAAACGCCAGTGACATATCCCATTTGGGTCTCAGCAGTGCAGTATCTCCAGAGAACGCCTTTGCCTCCGAGTCGAAGCGGTTGCTGCGAATTGTGCGATTTGTGACAGCTGCCATCTCAGTAGCCATTGCATGGTCGTTTTTAGACAAATTTAAAATAAATGTGCGTGTATTTAAAGTAATATGTTGTGGTGTTTTTCGTGCTTTTTTTACTGAAATGGTGTTAACACAAATAACGGACCCGGATACACTGAATTCGAAGAGAATGACATGACAGCGCCCAGCGTTCGGTTTGGAGTCGGATTTATAAGCGGTCCATTTAAGGAATTTGCAGCATTTGCTAAAAACGATTTGACATTCCCCAAAGGGAATGCACCTTAAGAAGGCGTCCGAGAGGGTCGATTACGACATTTTAATGGAAGCTCTCGAATTCCAGTTTGTCTACGAAATTCCTCTTTTTTACTACGTATTCATTAACTCTCTTTCCCGTTTGTCTGTTCGTCATTTTTTTGCAATCGATTTTAAACTAAACTACCGGTACCCGATCATGCTGAAATTTTGCGCACACCTTTGATTCTTAAGACAATAAAATACAGAATATTCAATATGGCGGCCACCGCAAAATGTCGAATTACATTTCTTTTTATAATCCCCTCGATATTGGTTGACAAGAAGAAATGTACTACAATAAGAAAACAATAAGTCATGTGACGTGCCTAATGGAGCATGTGCAGCTCGGGCTATTATGGCCGTTTTGTCAGCCGGTCGGCCCGACTCACGGCTCAACTCATCTCCTTCGGTAGCCTCCTTGAAGAGGCACTAATCCGGAGAAACCCGGTTTGCGGTCGGACCTGGGGTAACACTTCGGGCGGCCCTGGACGGTTGATGTATTGGTCGGTTTACTGGCCTTGCAAAACTGATGAATGCCGAGGGGGTTTGGAAGCGCAATGTGACCTAAAGCAGCGGGGGTAGTTAGATACCTTAAGCTATCTACCCTTAGAAACGATACGTGGGCCACCCGATTCCGGGCGGTAACACCGAGCAAAGAGCGCCTCGTATCCGCGAGAATTCCAGTGAGGAATCACCACTTACTTAAGGTAGACGACCGCGCAAGCGACTTCGAATCCGCGACCAGACGGGAAGTCGGAGGAATCCGACCACACCTGGGAGTTAGGGAGTGAGGCTATCCCGCTGGGTAACTTGCTGTTCGGTGTCTCGCTATCAATGCGTCGGATTCTAACGGGCGGTAGTGTAGTTGGATAATAGACATGTGACGCCTAAATTCTGTACGCTCATCTCGGGGCGATATATAGTGATAAAGTTTGTTGACACGCCTCGGGGTGACGGGTTCGCCCGAGCATTGGTCTTAAAATCCATATATAAGCCATGTGACGTCATTCTAAATATAATATGGCGGCCACCACAAAATGGCGGAATAGGTAGGGCTTTTCGAAATATGTTATGTCCGTTTTAAAAACGTGGTATATTAAAAAAAATATTCAGTTTCCATTATTCAGTGCTTATCTCGATGGCCACAAGCAGTAAACAGAGTAAGAATTGAAGACCATTATAGTATATTAGATGTGTATTCCCGTGTTTTTTTATGGTTTTGTTTCAATAAATCACAAGAAAGGCTCAATCTATATGGCAATTTGGTCCCCAATAAACTTACTAAAAATTCGTGGAAACAAAATAATAAAAAAATAGTGATATCTACCTCTCAATGATTTCATATTCTTTGACTTTATTGAGTTATTTTTGCAAAATATTTTATACTTCGTGAGAATTTTGAATTTCCTCTTTGCTCTGTGAATCAAACAACTTTGACATGTTTTTATGCGAAAATAATACTCGTATCATCCTCGTTTTAAAGGCGATTGATCACGCAGCAACTCTTCGCCAGTATAATTATTTTTTTAATTATTCATATATACATATTCACATACTTTTCATAAATGCTACAGTTTAGAAAAAATATTGCCAGCTAATCTCCTTACAACAGTGTTTAAAATGAATTATAAAAGCTCCGCTCTACGAATGAAATAGTGCCTAGTAGAGCCAGGACTGCAATCGGTTATTATAGGTTCGGAGCGCAATCAATAATCAATTTAGCCCGACGATGCAGACAGAGCAGGCGGTGGCTTTAATGGTGGAAACCAATAAAATAAACAGAAACAACGGAAGCGATACCCGTGGACTGGCAAATAGAAAACGGCACATTTCCGCCCGTTGATTTACTCAGCGCTACGAGGACAAACATTGCAACACCGCAACATTGAAATATTGCACCGTTTTGTCGGAGGGAAGCCATTTGTGGGACAAGTAACTCTGAAGTAGACGCGATTTATATTTGTTCCTGCGTGTAATTCAAAACGAGGTAATTACTATAGATAGAATAACACTATTACCAATAAACGTTTCTCGCTACCTTCGTTACATAGCCGATGTAACTCCGTTATACCAGCCCCCGGGTAGGTTTAGCGGCGTTATAACAAAGTTATAACACAAAATGACCGTCGAGGCAAACAGACGTTACAGCCAATACGATAAGTAACAATACGATACGAAACTTTCAGCGTAATATATTATTTATCAACTCACGAAATAATCCGGTAATCTTTAGAACTAAAAAAAGCACCCAAAATGATATTTCAATTGCAAAAATCCAACGCAAACTACGAAAGAAAAAGTGTCGTTTGCTTGCCCAAAATATGGCATGTCTATGATTTCGGGGCAGTTTTTACCTTCGTTAAAACTTGTTTATTGGTCACGTTTTTATAATTCCGTTATAACTCGGCTATGCCGGTTATAACAATACTGGGGTTAAACCTGGTTTTATTTCTTAATTTAATTATCCCACATTTTACATAATTAATTTCCCTATAATTAGTTATTTGTATATGACAATACAGTTTTTAAAGCTCCGGAAATATACTAAAGAGTGCGGCTTTGACGGGACTTTATCACTTTACTAGGCAGAGCTTGTATGGAAGTGACATTTTATGGGATGTTTTTCTGTTGGGTCCATATAGAAGGCTGCTGCAATATAGGGCAATTATATCAGTGAATAGGGATAAATATTATATAAAATATAAACTTAGTTATTAAATTTAGTAGAATATATATGTGAGGATAATAATACAATTATAAAGTTATAAAATAAATAATAATAAGAAATAAAATATTTATTTAACAATGTTAGTTACTAAAAACTTACAGTCCTCCCTCGTCGAGTTTATCAGTATGTCAGCAATCTTTTATAGTGGGTGTCAGTTTGAATGGTTGTAGCCTTGCATAGGTATATATTAAAAGCGTTTTGGAGTTTCGTCGCGAGGTAAATGTAATGTATTTGTCCAAAAGTCGTTCTCATTCTCGGTTTTATGTCTGTTTCTCTGTCTTGTGTCGTGTGCATGAGCGATACTGCTCGGCTTGTCGTTGTCCCTCTTGTTTGTCGTTGGTTATAAGTACATTTTTATTGGTAAGGCTGTTGTAAGAGTTCACAATCATCAGTGAAGATAGTGAACTTCACTCATGATGGGCCGCCCTAATTTTATTGGGAGCTGGCGCCCATTCTATGTTTCCAGTATTATAATCGAATTAAATTATTTTTGATGTTCCAAGGATTGATCGATCTTTTGATTTAAATAAAGTATTAAAGATTGCACACATTAGGTGCGATTTTGATAAGTTGAACTACGCTTTAAGTCGATTGCTACTATTGATCTATTCCCATACCTAAATCTGGTATAAAATTGGCTCGTGCAAACACTGACGCTGTTATAACTATGATAATCTCGTAAATAAACATAATAAGTACTGGCGTTTCGAATTTTAACCAATTTGAAAGGTTTTCCATAATATAGAATCTTATCTCATAGGATAAAAATATGGATTTATGCTTGGCTTAGTGATATTTTTAAAAAATCCTAGGGTAATGACAAAATGAGTGATTTTGTCATATATGCGTTATACATCAGAAGGAAGGTGGACGATCGCCTATTGTCTCTTCTTGATCTTTCTTAAAACTGGCAAGTCTGATTCGGTAATGAAATCACCGGTTGGATATGATGAACAGGTTGGATTTTAAGACCAAACTCGGACGAACCCGTCACCCCGAGGCGTTTCAACGAACTTTATCGTTACGTTATGTCGCTCCGAGATGAGCGTAAGGAATTGTGACAATATATTATATCCACATATCCAACTACGCCACTGCCCGTCAGAGCCCAACCCTTACGGCGAGGCCTGAGCAGATATCCAAAAGGCTCCTTCGCCTCCTGACTACCAAATACAGACGGATTTCTCTATCCACCCTTTTGGTTCCGGGTTCGTAGTCCCTTGCGCGGCCTCTACCTATTGTATTATAAGCAGAATTTGGTGAGTCGGAAATATCGCGGATCTGTGACGTCCTTTACTCGGCTTGTCACCTAAGATGGGATGGCCAACAGATCGTTTCTAAGGATAGGTGACGACATGTCAACACCTAGCTCCACGTCTTAGGTCGCATTATGCTTTCAGACCCCCCGGCTATTCGTTAGTTGAGAAGGCCGTTAAAGCAACCAATTCATCAACAGTCCAGGGCCGCCCGAGGTGTTCAAGGTAACAAATACGGCCATTAGGGCCCGAGCTGCACGACCCAATTAGGCCCCGGATAAGATGAACAGTGTGCCCATAAATATCGGTTTCGATAAATATCGACTACGCCTGGATAAAGGTTTATTTCAATGTCAAATTATTATTTCTCAAAATATTCTCCTTGAGCATTAATTTACTTTTTCATACATATAAACCGGTTTTCATATTATTTATTCCACTCCTCCGTGGAGACCTTGGAAATATGTTTTTCATATTCTTCGACAGCCTCTTTTGGCATTAAAAATTGTTGACCGCGTAAATTGGTCCTTAATTTTTTGGGAACAAGAAGTCACGAGGTTTCAATTGGGAACTGTATGGAGGATGGTTCAGAGTTCTACGTTTCTCGCCTTCAAAAATAAATTTGTCTGTCTGACCGTGTGAGAGTTGCCAATCCATGGTGCAAGATGATGCAGCGTTTACGTTGTTTTTACAGAGTTCGTCAATGACTTCCGGCAAGCAAATGGTCGTGTACCAATCAGCATTCAGGGTACTATCATTCTCCAACGTAAAATTAGCTACTTGACCAGTTTTTCTGAAAAAAAGAAGCGATCATTCGCTACGCAGCAACTTGCACGCACGTTACTTTGGTTGGGTTCGGCTCATCTTGAAAGACCAAAATGATCGATTGCTGATTTGTTTCGAGGTTGTAACTGTAAATCCGCATGTTTCATCACTTGTCACTATGTTCCACGCGAAATTTCACGCCCCTTCGTCGAATCTGGTAAGCATGGCATTGCACCAAGTGACGCGTTCCTTGTTTTCAGCCTCAGTCAAATTGTATGGGATCCACGCCGAGCATAGCTTTCTCACAGTCAAATGTTTGTATAGGATTGATTGTACCTGACTTATGCCTATGCCTAAGTATGCCCTAATCTTATGGTAGGTCACATGCCAGACTATACAGCATTTCGATAATATAGCATTTTTTTGGTTGACATCGGTGGAGGGGCGACCTTCAGGAAATTCGTCACCGAGATTGACACGACCACGTTTGAATTCTGTAAACCAGCTATAAATTGTCGTCTTGGTTGATACTTCATCGTCAAGAGCAATATGAAGCTGAGCGAGACTCTGCTGAGCTATCAAATCACAAATCGTAGAAATCATACATCGAATTTTTTTACGAGTTAAATCCAAATCTTTATTCTACAGCCAAAGAGTTCCATTTTCAAATGTTCTATTCTTTTTTTTTAGTAAGTAGCCAGTTCCGGAAACTTTCACTGCGATCTATGTATAATAAGAAGTCAAACATATATATTCAGGCATTTGAACTCATTATTGCAAGTTTCTAGGGACAGAAACCTATTCCTAGATGGATTACAATTTAGCCTCGGCTTTCTACGAGGTAGGTATCATGGTATTAATAATAAAATCATAAGTATCATATTTTGATAAAATATGATGCGTCTAAATAACATTAAGAATCAATCTAAAGTATTTGTTTCCTTTCTAATAATGGATTCATGACTACACTGATATATTACATAATTTTAACCTGAAGAGTGTCCCGAAAAAGAGGGTACATTTTTAAACACAGGATCGCCATAAATAAGCCTTCATGAGATCGGAGACATCGTACAGATTAAAGAGTGCCTGCTTATGTGGGTGGCGTTTATGAGCGCCACGAGTCGACAAAATGGATCTACGCCCACCCACCAAATGAATGCTATTGGTAAGATGGAAGATCGCTGTATTCGAACGCGACCCGAATGCTCATGAAGTTAAGAAGGGGAAAATCGATTAAGTGGCACCGTAAGCACAGAATATGTATCTGGATACCGTAACCAAGGTAACGTTAGAAAAGTGACGGAGTGACATAGATTCATTGCCAATGTATTGGGGGGAAAACTTGTGAGGAACAAACTAGCCAAGTACATGTCTTCCAAGTTTATATTAATATTTACTTCGTTATGTAGGTTCGTAAATATTTTTTCTTCTTTTTTCTTTACGACCTGACAATCGAAGACATTAATATGACAGACCTGATACAAGTGACGTTACGTCAATCTTAAATTATCAACATAAAATGAATATTAAAGGGCTATCCAAAGTATATATCCTAATGTGAAAACTTCGTTCCTATTAGTAGGTGTTTGTATTTAAATGGAGATGACATAAATATACCTTTTTTGGTATATATAATATAAAAAGTCTTAACTTCTATCATATTTTTTTATGTTATTACAGTAAAATGTCAATTATTTTTTTTTATATCATGATTCTTATGCTACCATTTGTTTCTCATATATAATTGTAATGATAATTGATATTTCGATTGTATGCCTTTTCGGTAAACTATGTTGAACTAATGTACCAAAGATCTGTACAACCTACACTCAGTTGACAATAAATTATTTCTATTTCTATTTATGTGATCCCGGTGCAGTAGTCTACTTGTTATTGTCCCTGAGTATAAGAATTCAGCATAGTGGTAGCTTTGTATGAATAGTAGCAGCAATATTGAATAGCTTAGGTAAATAATCAGATCATTAGGTTCAACGTGCTCATCATCAACAATGTTTTTACCTAGAAAAAAATCCAAACTTTATACTCGTACGTATATACTCAATATGTACCCACTCAATCATATATATATATATAGTTTTGGGTTTCTGTATCTCTATGTATGTTCACCGACTTCCAGGTTAAACCGCTTAACCAATTGACTTGACATTTAAAACATAGACACCTGAGGGGTCAAGTAATCGATGTGATTTATAAGAATAGAACTTTTTGAACAATTTATTTTTTTTAAGAATTTTGAAAACTTTTTGAACAATTGAAAAATTGAACAAAATGTTTTATTAAGTGGCATTGAATGTGCCCTGTATGCTAGAGCATATTCGCTTGTTAGAATTATAATATTCTACGGATTAAATTAAACAACGTAATTTATTACTACTATTATTATTATTGCTCCACACAAAGCATACCCATTCGTTCGGACATAAACGCAACGTAATTAATTATTAAATAAAAAAACCTGTAGGTACTTAAAGTTCTATCATAATTATTAGAAGTGCTTCGTCCGAAGAGGTCAGCATAATATTATTGCACTTGTAGTAAAGCAAATCGCGCCGCCATTGCTGCACTATTACTTCGGCCACCACAGTGGCCAAGTCTTGAAATCGTGCGCGAAAAATGTTAGTATGCACGATAATTCGAAAATCAGATTTAGAAAAATCTTTTGGCAATCGATAGTTGCGGCCAATGCGCAGAGACCAGTTAAAATTCGTCCATGTACGTCCTACGGTTTGTTTTTTATTGTAATAAGTAAAATAATACAAATAATTGATGTGTCACTGGGCGAGAAATAAAGTATCAGGAAAACATACGCGATGCGGCGGTGCGTTTACTGTGCGTTTACTGTGCGCGACACATTCAGTAATATAAGTCGGAGCAGTTGGAATCGAATCCGCGAGAGGTTACAGAATTTTTATTACAGCTTTATACTTTTTAATAAATATACTCTACTACTTTATGAGGGCCTGATACTTCGCTGGCCCTACAATGTGAGGTGCACGGAATAGGAAGATTACAATGCCAATTCAATCAATACAATAAAATATTGTTTAGAAATATTTTATTGTATTAGCAAATGTTAAATGTCAAATGCCCCTATAGGGCCATCTGTATGCAGAATTTGATGGGACAACTTCGGCGCGAGTACTTTGACGCGCGAGACGTATGCGCTCCTGATAGATCCCGGTAGTTGAATGCACATGAATGCATAGGTAAACTATACCACATACATATATCAATAAATATTAAAACCATTATTGTCTGACTAGATGTCTGGGTATTATGGAATAAAATCCAATGATAAACCTATTTTCTTAATCCAAGTCGGAGAAGAAAAACTAGAAATGGAGAAGGGAATTCTTTTTATTAACAAGTTTATCAATAAAGAAAAAAATAATTATCTTAATATATAATATATAAGAAAACAATCATATGGGCCGAAGGTTGACAAACACCATGGGTTTTCCCCTTGTCCCAGTTGAAGGATATTTTTAGTCATCACAGGAGTTTGGCATTGTGGATTTAAAAAAACTGGATGTCTTAGTTTGTAGGTACTTTTCAGACAAAATATAAATAAGAAACGACTACTAATTTTTCAGGAATCGCTCCCATAGAGATAAAGTGAAGTATTTATTTATTTTGGTTAGCGAGCATTACACAAGTGGGAGATTCTACACATAAAACTAACCAAAATAACATTGTTTTTTGTGTTATATTATATTCTAAATTAGATTATACATTTTATTTCTTTCTGCATGACATTTTACATTAGAGTATACATAGATTACACATGTATACGTTATTATTCTGTATTAGATTAATTATTCTACAAAAGACTAGAGTGACAAAATCGGTTTGGTGGTTGTAGATTTTATTAAGAGCTCATAAGTTTTCAGCCATTTCATGTATAAGTAGAACATGCATGTGAACAGAAAAACAGCGGCTATCGCCATCTCACCATATCAACTAGAACTACGACGTCATGAAACAGTTCGTATCAAATGCTCATGTGCGGTATAGAAGTTACGCGTAAACGATATAAAAAGCAATATTATTATCAAATTTGGCTTCCTTGCAAAGTATTTAGTTGAGAAAACAGTCTCCTCCCAAAGTCCATACCACGTTGAATACAGCAGCGGTTCTCGTCCGATCACCGAAGTTAATCAGCGTCGGGCGCAGTCAGTACTTGGAAGGGTGACCGCCTGGGATTACCCTGTGATATTGGCCTTCTTGAGAGGTAAAGTGAAGTATTTTTGTATTGGTAACAATCTAGATATAAAACCAAAAAACATTCTTCTATATCCACATAGTTTTTTTTCTTTATGAGACATTATTCTACATAAATTACTGCGTTGAAAATTATTAACAAGGTTTTGTGATGTAGACTTTTGTCACTGAAAATAACGTGTGCAGTCGGGTGAGCGCCCCCCCCCTC
>JAOPUG010000152.1:22417304-22427569 GCA_027564375.1 Micropterix facetella
TAAATAAAATAAAAACTACTGAACAAATTAAATTAAAAAATGCGTCTGTTAGGAAAAAAAACAAAAAAAATACAAACCAACGTGAGCAAAATGAGACAAAAATACAAGCTTCATGTAGGGTCAAAATTACAATAATCAGTTCTTTATTCATCAGTTTTAATAAAACAATCTATTAAAAGGAAAAAGCCTTGGTACAAATGTATTTAAAAGTATACTAAATTTTAACTTTCGAAAAGTAATGAGAAAATACTTAACAAAATTGTTATATAACGAGAAGCCTAGGCAAAAAACTCACATATAAATATGTAAACTGGCGTTGTGTGCAGAAGAGCTACATATGTTATGGAGGTAGATGGCATCAGGGCGAGGAGGTACGAGGCTCAGATCGAGGTCTACTTCTGAGTGAGAAAACCACTGCAAGCATCTTAGTGGACCCTCCAAATTTAGTCGCTACTGGAAACTAACCCGCTTGGCAAAGGATGGTGGCCAGCGGAGTAGGTGGCAGTTCTCCAGCCTAAAGTACGCACCAGTAATCCTGGATTTTGTATAAAGAACAAGCACAATAACTTTCAAAATCGAATTATCCATTTCAATCTTCCATGTTTATTAAAAAATACTAACATCAGTTCAAGGCAGGCCATTATTAATCTCTTTTTTTTCAATCTAAAAGTACCTCTATCTCTCACTGCTTAATTAAATTGTCATTTTGTACTTGTTTTGCAGCTATGGACATGTAGTGGCAAAATTACTAGCTAAGGTCCAGCAAATAAATATACCATGTAAAATATTTCATATAATTGACGCTAGAGGGTGGAATGAAAAGTATAAATAAATAAAAATATAAAATACCAAAATATCGTTATTACTCCATCTAAGAGATTGACCTTATAAAATAACCAACCAGGAAATAATTTGCCTTGCCAGCAATGAATTAAGAAGCAGCAAATGGCAAACACACCAAAACACATAAAAACCAATAATTCAGAAATGTTCGAGACGAACGATAAGAAGTCACAGTTTAGTCGGCTTATACAAAATCGAGCAATACGGGAAACAATAGAAACAAAACAAAAGTTGGAGCAGTTACAATGAGACAAAGCACAATCTGGTAAGTAACCCAAACAAAATGATAAAATGGCAATATTTCCTAAATCACATGCAAAGTAGAACGAAGAAAATAAGAATTTCAGTTTCAATTCATACATCATACACTCATCAAGTACGTACTGCCAAAATGTGATATTATGAATTATATTGCGGACCTTACACACTACACTGCATTGAACACAATTTAAGGGAGAACAGCGCAAATACTAAAAGTACATTCTGAAGACTAAATGAACGCACGAACATAAAAATATAAGACGGCGAGTCTAATGACGAGGCTAATGATTATAATCCAAGTCAAGTCTTTCGCAAGCTATTTTTAAGCCAAAGTAGAGTATTTACGAATAATCTTACATTTGACGAAGTTAAGGAAAACTTGTGCCAGCATTACTTTGTGGATAAGTTCTCTTCCAGTCTATATTACAGTCTAAGTCTCTTCGTTTACGATCATAGTATTTTTTATTTGTCGCGTGAGAATCAATCAAACAAGAACGTACTTTTTGGAAAATATCCCTAAATTCATATATGTCTTGCGCGAAATCCAGTCTATGGACAAAAATAACATTCTTTTGGAAAACAGAATTTTGTGAATAAAAAGTGGCCATAGACTAGAAAATATGCACTAAATCCGGTAGCCTCACAAACGGCAGAATTAATTCCATATTGAATTTTCGGAAGGAGTAAATCCCAATCTCGATGGTTATGTACACAATGGACTTTCTTCGGTGATTAACCTTGAAAATATTATTACCTATTATAACACTAGGTATATGAGATCGACCGCATACGCGAGTTATGCAAGGAATTTGGATGGCTTTGATGTTACACTAATATTACATACCGAAATGGTGGATTTCACGATCGGCATTATGTGGCTAAACTTTAACCAGCCATTTACAAAGGGTTTTGTTAAACATTGTTAGTTTTACAAAAGCTACCTAATTCCAAGCTACAAAAGGAAGAATTTTTGATTATTCTATATTTATAATTATCTTATTAATTTAATTTCAAATGGTAGAAATTAGGTGTTTCAAAATAAAAGAAAATTAGTCGTATATATGTAAGAGTAAAATTTGTCGCCTTTGGTCAGCCAGTTAACATCTCGGTATAGATTCTACCATCGCAGATGGCTTCAGTTGCTACTTATTATATCATTGTTTTTTTTTTTAATGTTTTATATGAAGATTTTGTCCGTCCGTCCGCGTCCGCCCGTCCGTTTACATCTGGATATCGATGACAAATAGCATCCGATGGGTACTCCGTCGATTTTTTTATAAGTCACCACTCCATAGAAAGTAGAAGAATATCAGTCAATTTTTAAGCATCTCATCGTAAAACCGATACGGAGGCCTTCAGCCATCAGCTTGTAGCTCACCACTGTAAGGTACTTCGATATTGAAAGGTTTGTGAAAAGAGCCTCGACATCAAAGGTCACCATGATGTCGTTTTCGGTCAGTTTTAGGTATTTTACAATTATTCAAATTGCAGTAAGTCCTTACGTAAGTCGTTTTGCTCGTGAGTGGCTGGAGCTCGCTAGGTCTTCCACAAAAGATACGTAGGACGGTTGATTTGGCTCACAATCGGTCATAGGGGGGCATCCTTGCGGATTTTTGGCAAGCGATATAATTTTGGAAGCTGTACGTTTGTAGTTTGGTGAGATATACTATTTCAGGGGGAGAAGTGGCAGATTTGTCTGGTAATTTTGGACATCGAATTGTAATTCACTATCTTTTAGAATCGTCCCAATTTTTCGCTACACGTATCTGTATAATATGACCGTTGCGTTGTCATTATCGGCCCGCATCACGATAATATTCTGATTATTCATCAGAGATTTTAATCCTTTTCTCTGGGCGGCTGAGGTGTTGCGCTTTGGGAGCATGGCTTTTCGTACAAAAACTGCAACTTTATGTTGTAATAAATCAGTCTCTTATGCAGGAATCTTATTGCTTCATATACCTTCTTCAAGGCCGCTGATAACGTTTTATATAGGCAAACGGCTCGGTGTCGGTAGAAAGTTTAATACCCTGCTTAGAATTTCCTTCTTCAGTTGTCTTTATCAGATAGTTCCAAACTCTTTGCCTCGTTGACTACTTGCCGATATTTTTTGTTTTCTGTAGACTGCATTTAAAACATATTAATTTGAAATGTATTTTTGACAGCTGACAAAGTGCTGTTCAGTTTGCTAGTGTACAATTGATGATGTACAATTTTGGTTCAAATCATTATAGAAATGATTTAGATTTTGCATGACGCATGGTCATTTCTGAGCGATCACGACCTTGAAGTACAGAGCATTTGAGGAAGCCACACATAACTGCACAAAGAGCACCATCTCGATTGCTTATTCCTTTGATTCATATATCCTACTCGCTTGCACAGACACCCGTTGAAACGGCGCTGTGTATTCACATATCTCGGCAGCACCTTCCCTCGTTAGTCATGTGCGTTGGCCTCCTCAATCAACTAGTGATGTAATTTGAGTTGTGTTGATTTCTTTCCACTATACATTGACGCACGTGTTTGTTTTTTCCGATTTTTACAAGTTTATATAGTTTAAAATACTATGCTGTGCAAATACTCTGTTTAAGGTATAAAAATACATTTACGGAATGGCCAATTGTTGATGATGACTTAAATGTGGTCCGCTCACGTGGTCCATAGCATTTATATAATGTGCACAATAATTTTTTTTCCTGCTGACATGGACCCACTGCAGTTCGAAATCGACCCCAGGGTTCTATATAGACCATAAGAAATCGAAGACTATAGCAGTTATTTGATATTATAAATAGATAAGATTAAAATAATTTGCGACATGAAGTTTTTTAGCACCTTTTGTTTCGGCGATGTTGCAATCGCCGTTGTCTAGGGTAGACTATAAATCTACCATAGACAACGGCGGTTGCAACCTCGCTGAAACGTCGGGTGCACAAAACTTCACATGGTAAATCTTATCGTGGTAATCTATTCGTTAAATCTTATCAATCTATATATACCACTTTGGTAATCACTGGTCGATATAAATATAGACCAACCGCGATAGATACATTATTTCTTTAAAAATTTCCAAATTGGTTGAAGTGGGTAGTTACCTACGTATAATATATTTCTTAAAAATAAAATGTCTCAATAAGATCATATTGCGTAATCTTATTCGCAGCCTTGTTTACAGAACCACATACCTTTCTACTGCCCGCTATTAATAGTAAATCTCTTTGAGTGCGACGTCATTTCTATCATTATTATTTTTCCTTACATACTTTATTTCTTGAATGAGTTACTCATCTTTATCAAGTACATTTTAACAGCGACTTTATAACCTCCCTGGGCGGCTTTATGATTATCGCATTTGCACTTGTGTTAATTTCGAATGTCTAGTAAACTCATTACAAACAAAATTTCCGCAGAATTATCACTTCCGGAAGTGCCAGCTTAAAGTAATTAACATTTCTCCCCCTTTTCTAAAAAGAGAGCGCAGCGCGAGGAAAACTGGCTTAACTTTCTTTACAGCAGTCGAGGAAAAATGGTCGACTTTCGAGCTCGTGGCGCGCGGAGGCGCTTTAAAAAAATCATCCTATGAATCACGAGTAGTTTCCTTAACTGCACTATAATTTCTCGTACACCATCTCAGCTTTAATATTGTTGAAAGTGTTACGTTACGAGTTGCTCTAGGCGACGCATTCTTTACGGCTACAAGGAAATGTGTCACTTGTTTATTATTTTATCTCTCTATCTGGTAGTTTCTAGGGTTAATTTTGTGGGGGAATATCGATCAGTGAGTAATTTATAATGAAGCATAAAGTAGTATTTACTGGATAGAAAATATCTCTCAGACTTGTCGAACAATATCATTATCTGTATTTGACAAGAAACATGACTGCTGAAAATATGACATGCTGCATAATATGAATTAGATTCTGTTTCCACTACAGTATATTTCAATAATATAATAAACACTTGCAACAACAGAAAAAATACTCCTCGGAGAGCCGAGAATAAAACAAAAGCATATAATGCAGCTATTATATGGAGAAAAATAATTGTACCAGTTGTAATGGTGAAACGGAAATTGCTAAAGTAATGTTATTATATCCATATATCGGTTTATTACACCATATGTATGTAAAGAAGCCAAGTATTCACGTAATGTGAATTCGTTGTAATGTGCAAGAGCCAGTATTAATTATGCGACTGCAGGGCGAAAAGTCTTAGTAGTCATAAGTAGTCCAGAAAAGACTGCTGTATCGTACGTGCTTGTTATATGTACATCGAGATGTAAGATATAGTTCATACCGTACATGTATATATTTGCAATTACAGGTAATGTATGTTCACAGAAACCTAATACATTTTACAAAATTAATTGATCGCTACAATGCAAGTACGAGAAATAAAAATGTGCTTTCATTTTCTAAGTTTCAACAAAATACTATGGCCCTATTTATAAGGCAGTGTATTCCCTTTTATAATGAAATTCCCTAAGAAACTATAAACTTGCTGGGGAAACAATTTTGGTCTCGCATTAAAAACAAAATACAATTTTCTTAACTATTTTTTCAAGGCTAGAGTACTATAATTTAAAGGCTATATTTAGCTTCGTTGACTATTTTAATTTGAAATGATTTTCCTTCGGTGAAATTTAGGATATTGTATTTTGTATTGTTCACTTCAATACATGAAGGATTTATGTTCGATTACTTGTTTTTCTACGTCTATATATGTTTTGTTTCATGTTTTTAATTCAAGTCAACGGGGACGCGAATAACAATGACCGTGGACATATCAAATACTTTTTAAATTATATAGAACCAGAATTGTATTTAATAATAATAGTGCCAAAAATGTTGTCACTGTTTTTCTTTGACGATTCTTTATATTGGAATGTCATTTGTAGATTTAGCAAAAAAAAAATTATTATGTTCTAGTGTTATTGTCTTTTGACGTTCAGTATGTGTACGTAATATATTTACACTGAATAAAAACTGACATTGAAACTTCGTCAAACTTGGGTTTTTTTCTGCAATGTTACTTCCCTTCTTTGCATGTAATCACAATTGAAAATATTACAAAACGCTGGTTTTGCATTACATAGTCGTACGCATTATCTGCTAGTACCTATTCTATGCTCTCGGTCGCGAGAGAAGAATTACTGGACGCATTTCTTGGCCACTTCAGTGGGTTTTACATTTGCTACCCCAACTTTGTCAGTAAGAAGAAGTACTTTACGCTCTTCAGACTGTGCGTGTGTTGCTGCTACTTCTCTGGCATCTACAATAACGGGGTAAGCTAAATTGGTTCTTTTGTGACGTCCTTTTCCCTTGCGGGTTTACTTATAAATATGTATAGGGTCACTATATGTCCATCGTCGTTTCACAATATCCATAGTCTCTGGAGGCTAATGTGGTTCCTGCCATATTTATTTTACATTTCGTTTACAGAGCAAATGGGAATTTCAAAATTCTGATTTTATTTCTATAACTCGTCAGATATCCAAAAACTTACGGCCTTTTCGGCTAAATACTTCAAACCTTCCGAACATTTCATAGAAACAAAATAATCAAGTACCGAGGGCGCACGCCTTCAAGGGTTTCATATTCATTGAGTCCAATTAATTATTATTGTACAATCTTCTATAACCTTGCCACATTTTGAATTCCCCTTTTTATTCTGTGATTTTAAAAGTTTCACCTATTTTTGTTGCAATAAGTTTTTTTTTTGACGTAACGACTATCGGTGTCCCTGAATCCACTCTTCATTATTTGCTCATTTTTTTCAGAATTAAAAGGCGTATTTTCTGTGTAAACGAAGTTTTAAGTAAAAATGGCAGAAGTCCTTTGGGCCTCAGAGGGTGTCATCTTTAGCGTTAGCCATATATCAGTAGAATCGTAAGTACATATATCCTTGTTGTTTTTAAAACATTACCGCAAGTTTTATTTGCTTATCTGTCGTAAAAGTATATTAAATCGAAAAACATAAATTAGTCTCAGAAAACTAGATTATATTTATTAAAATGCCGCTTTAATAGAGAATACTTTATTTATTTGAATATAATAAAGTGTTATGATATATGCACTATGGACCCACTATTTTTATAGGTAAAGTGTATGTTTCTAACTGTAATACCAAGTAATTCAAGACAAATTTGTAATTTCTATTTCAAGAAAATTTATAAAATTAATTCCACATACAGCAAATAGATAAAGTACGCGATCTAGGGATTTTTTAAATCTATTTGGCCATTTGGATTAGGTCGACAAACAAAAGCAATCGTCGGACGAACATACAGTAGCTTAGCATTTATAATGAGAATCTGCTCTCAAGACAATGTACTTCACTTTTGTTCGTAGTCTATTAGAATTTGATTCCAGGTCCCGTTGTTATAAGGTAAAAATTGAACAAATTCAGAAACGATTCGTTCGACATAGAATTTTTGTTTATTTGCCGTGGTCGAATCATATTTTGAAGGAGTTCAGCATTACTGCGTATAGACGCTCATATATAACATTGTCTATTCTGAATTAGATAGTCCATATTTTAAAAAAAAATATTTACCTTAGAGGACCATCATAAGAGACCCAGTTTCCACATCCCAAAATGCAACACCACCTATTCTGCCAACTGTCCATTATTACGTGGTATGCAGTTTTATAACCAAACCTTTAAAAATATTGATATATTTTTACATACATACACAAATACCCTCTCGCAGACACACCCTCCACATACATACATACACATATATAACCTACACATACACACAGCACCCTCTAATACATCCTTACACACACCCTCACATACACCCTCACACACACCCTCACACACTCACACACAGAGATAGTATTAGAATATAGACACATAAAGATAATTTGAGAAATAATAAACTCAAACACAATTTAATATCATTTTACTGTTATTTATTAATATACTACTATTTTTTTCAAATTTCTCTGTTTTTAGAATTCTTTTTTTTAGCACTTTATATTATATAGTATTTTTTCTTATTTATTTATATTTTAGGCCTTAGAAGTCGAGCTATATTTTAGGTCGGTTTGAAGATCGTTTTTATATCGATTTTGTTTATCATCTTACTTATTTGATCTGTCACACCCTTGACGTATGATAAAAATGCTCGTGATCTGCTCAGTTTCTGAGTTGCGTCTTTATTGGATCGTGTGTGTGTGTCGTGATAGTAACAGCGGTCTTAATCTGCGTAGTATCAGCAGCAGTTTACTGCCTACTCGCAGGCAGAACAGCAGCGAAGGAGAACTGAGAGCACTTCAGTCTATTCTGGGCAACGGCGATTGCAACATCGCCGAAACGTCGGGCATACAAACTTCACGCGATAAATCCGCTGTTGTCTTTCATAACCTCAAAAACCGCACATAGTCTTCAATTTAATTTCTCAAATGAGGAACTTTATTTTAAATGTTAAGCGACGATATATTATAAATAACAATCATTGTATATTTGACAGTAGTATCTTCTACTTTCTGTGTGTCCAATATATTGTAATTATTATTTAATTGTTATTATCCATAAAATATGATTGTTATTGTGTACCTACATAGTATTGGGCTACAGGCTACTTTTATTGTGATACATTTATATAAAGGGCCATATAATTGATTCGCTGGGGGTAGAAGCCGTTTACCTGTTTTGCAAATTTCCAAGCCCGGGTATACTAAATGAGGAGTTTGGGATCAATTCAATTCAACTCCAGTTTAACCAATTGTTAAGAAAGGGCATTATCATATGATTTGTTGTACTGACAGTATCTGTATGACGTTTACAACACCCGACGTTTCGGTGGTGTTGAAACCGCCGTTGTCCAGGGTAGACTGAAGTGCCGTCAATCGTCATCGGTTGTTCTAAGCAACGGTGGTGGAGGCGGGTTCGGTGCCCGCGAATTTCGAAAATCTGCCGTGCATATAACAGTCACTGTATCTTGGATCATAATGGTTTGTGTAGTCTGGGCTATGGTGGCCGTTGTGTTTTGGTCGGCCCAGCTCGCAGAGCAACTCCTATTCAGGAGCCTCCTCGAAGAGGGACCAACCTGGTGAACCCGCTGTGCGGCGGACCTGGAAACAGGAACTCGGGCTGATCTGGATAGAAAGCGGGGGTAAGTAGGTACCTCTAGATGCTTATCCATAGATATGATAGTGTGGGCCACCCGATATCAAGTGAGAGTTGCCGAGTAATGGCTGCCCCGTATCCGCCATATTCCAGTTAGGGATGCCGCTTTAAAGGTAGAGGACGGCGCAAGCGACCTCGAACCTGTAACCAGACGGGGGATCGGAGTAATCTAATCGCATCTGGGAGTAAGTGCGCGAGGAAACCCATTAGGTTTAAAAATTCCCAGTGCCTCGCGGTGAGCAGTTGGACTCTTACGGGCAGTGGTGGAGCTTATTACGTAGATTTGTCTACGTTCTAAGTGTCTACGTTTCGCCTCGGGGTGATAAAACGATAAATTTTGTTGAAACGCTCCGGGGTGGACGGGTTCATCCGTAGCAGGTGATACATTATAAAAATCACTGTATCTTGTGTTATGTTCTTGCGCTCGGCAATGGGCATTGAGAACATTTTAAGAAGAAGATTCCACATAGCAGAGAGTTTGAAGCCGTCGTCTCTATATATAAGTTAAGGGTTCTTTTTATTCAATGGCTTTCCGGATCATTGGCACTATGACAATGGCTGTATGTATTTTCCTGCTTATGATATAGCTTATGTAATTTGTGTTCTTATGATATGCACATTTACATTAGGATATTTATTATTTCCAGTAAGCTAGAAGAATAAAATGGATATAGGACATATTGATTAAAGTTTTGGGTATAGGAAATTTTGAAACTAACTATGGATTTGGGATATTTTGAAATATAAAATTTCGAAAAAGGTAGGATTGTCAATATTAATTCCACCTGCACTATTTTTAAATATTTTTCCACTTATTTCCTAAGTTTTGGTTTCAATGATCAAATATTGTGTATTATTGCAATAAAGTTAATAAAACACGGAAATGAAGTACATCACAAAAGTATACGTATTTTTATTTATGGTGATCGAATTTTAAGAATTGAATTAAAATAGTACCCTTATCTTAGTTTTGGAAATGAGACCAAAAAAACAATAAAAAGGTATTTTTGAACGTTATTATA
>JAOPUG010000152.1:22540581-22553097 GCA_027564375.1 Micropterix facetella
GTTCATGAGATGTCGGTGCGGGAAGAATGAACTGAAATCCACCCTGCTTTGTGCATTCAATGGAGCATGATCCAGAGAAAATATGTAAGATTGGAATTTGCATAATAAATTAGCTATCCTTAGTGCTAATTTCACATACTATTATTTTATATCCCACGCAATGAATATTATCGAAATACTAGTTTTTTTTGTAGTTCACCTATTTATATTTTATTTGTCACCGACGCGCAACGTCTGCGTGGTTAGAGGAAGTGCCATGCCAACAGCGGCATAACTTAGGCATTTTCCATCCGATTAATTTACTGTTTTTCATGGAAAGCTGATAAATTCTTCGTTATTTCTGTTATATATTGTTTTTGTCTAAAATAAATACTTAAAAGACTATAATCATATTACGGTGTATTTTAAATTTAATTTTCAGACATTTTTAAATATTTTCATTACTATGCTAGTTACGTGATGTATTATAAGAACATTATTATAGAACTCCTAATTATTTTTCATTTGACACACTGCACAGGTATATAGGGCTAAAAGTTCAAAATAATTCTAGGTTTTCAAAATATGGCGGCCGCCATTTTGATGACGTCATATCTGAGGATTCAGACTCTTTACAGCTTGTGTCCAGAGAGAATGACATGTTTAATAATATACTAAAAGTTAGTGCTGCTATCATCAAGTGAACTATTTTTTATGTTAAGAGAAGGGACTGTATGCCTTCTACAATATAAAGGCGATCCGAACCATGAATGGAGAAAATACTCCAAACCATTATTGAAGTGGGATGCTTGACAGCTTGTGCCACGCACTGTTCTTTAAACTCTTCTTCTTTTCTTCTCCGGACATATATCCGGAGAAAAAAAGATGAAGTAAAGCCAATATTGGGTCGATTCATCAGAAATTTGAAAGATACTAAAGCATACCAGAAAAAAATACATGCCTATGAAAAATATACCCTAATAATTTGAGCAATAACAAAAAAATATCTGTAATGTCTAAAGGTCATTCTCATTTTGGTAACTGAAAGCGGGGTTGAATTTTTGTTCAACTGCATAAAGAACAAAATTTAGGAACCTATTATTAAGATAACCCTTTCCCAATTAATGTCTGTCGTGTGTTTCAGTGATTTAGCCCACTGGATGTGTTGTTCTGCCATCTTACGCGATAACTTAGCCTTTTTCCTTGGCCACCATGCGGATAGTCCCTCTTTCACCAAATTCCTACGGTTAGTACTGGGGTGAATGATGACTCTTTTTTGCAACATTTGATTACTAAGGGTAAACAAAGTTTCTCTTAGATTTCGATGTACAAAACGGCTTCTCAATACATTTTCCTATGAAGTTTTTATCTTACTGGCGGCCATACTGAACTGATTTTTTGACTCTGCTAACAGATTTTTAGTATATTTTAATTTTTTTGACAATTTCGGTTTATGTGTAGTCAGTTTTTTTTAAAACAGCTTTATTCAGCAAGTTTTCGGGTAGCCAAATTATTTTTTCCCCATAACTTCAAATTTCAAATGTAATTTTTAAAAAACTGCGTTGATCTATTAAACACTACTCGATATTGTTTCTACCTAATAATTTGCACTTTTACAATGTAAGTCTGCATCAAACACAAAAAGAATAATAACAAAAATCGACGCAAACAAACAAAACAACTGTCATACTAAAATACTTGAGCAGACTGCAGAGCGATTGTTTGTTGATATAATGCCAGTAATTCAATGTTAATAGTTTAAAATTAGTGTTGCCACATTTTAAAAAATCAACATTAACCTATACTGCCAAGAAATGAGTTAAAATATGGAATGAAATGGTAAAAATTGTTATAAATTAGCTATAAACTTAATTTTTTGGGAAATTATCGCGTCAGTCTAATAATCTGCACACCTCTGTAATCATTCGATTTCTTATTACGACACTAATGTGATATAAGGAAATCAGCACAGGACGGTACTGTACAGTCTTAAAAATGGCAATATTCTAAAATATTCGTCGTAGGTGATAATATATACCATTATTATTTCGAAGTTAAATATCGAAAAAGTGATAATATATCAAAGCGAAAAAAATCATGAATTGGAAGTATCAATTAATAATATTACTACATTGAAATCTCTTCATTTCGGTTGGTAAATTTTACTGTCTAAACTGCTTTTATATCTTGTTAATCACCTAACCTCATAAAATATACACTTTCGACTATACATACAACGTTTTCTGTCTACCCAAAACCTATTATAGGAATCGGATCAGATATACGCGGTTAATATCTAAGTTTGTAACAAAATTAAGTATGAATGATACGGCAAGTAGCTTTTCAATAATATTTTTTCTATTATTAAATATCCTAACAAAATGCAGAAGTATTATTACAGTAGAATACTGATTAGGCGGTGTCTAATAAACATACCCAACGGAGTTGTCATCATTAATACCTACAGAAAAAAGTTTTTTTTGTGTCCCATCCATACCCTTCTTATTCCAAGCCTGTTTTGATTAATACTAAATTCAATATATTATTATACCTAATATGATGCACAATATTGACGTTTAAATATTAGCTGTGAGGCAGTTTGCCTTGGGACACCAACTATATGACGATAAATAGCCGCTATCCTTTAAAGCTTTCGCCTGATTTATTCGGAATATGATAAATACAATACTGTGACATTTAATTTGCCCCTTGTTAAAGTTCAGTGGCATAATTCCAGACAATTGTATTTAACATTCCGATGGGAGCAGTTCGGGGGTCGCGGCGCGACGATAGACGAAGAATTAATTATCCGGCGAGGGAAAATGACAACTCATTCAGTCGAACAGCATTAATCTACTGAATCGGGATGATCACAAAATATCTGCTCATTATCCCCTACTCGATTATTCCAATTTGATTAGGCTTTTGGTTGTTTTGACGGCAGATTACAAGCACTTTTTTTCTTTTATGGATACAAAATTGTGTTAATAAGATTTCCTTAAGTACGTCAGATTTGACGTACTTAAGGAAAATGCCAATGAAAAATATTGTCACATTTACTGAGAATCAGAACAAAATATTATCCATTAATTTTCTCCCACATTTTTTATGAACGTATTCTGGCATGGCACTAACATATGTCTGCTACCTGGCTAGCTGGTTGTGCAGTCAAGCGCCATGCCTACCCAGATAAATGCCACCTTCCTTCCTATATGATGCATATAGGCGTGCAACCCGAGCCAACTTCTGTTATCATTAATCGGCCAGACTCACGGTCCAACCACCATTCGGCAGCTTCCCAAAAGAGGGACTAACCTGGTGAGCCCGCTGTGTGGCGGATTTGAGGGAAAACCGCAGAGGCCCTGGGTGATTGATGCACTGGTCCGTGCTCAATCAACGAATAGGCAGGGGGGTCTGATTAGAGTATGTTTTTCTATAGAGCGGGGGTAGATATTTATAGCGGGGATAGGTAGATGCCTCAGATCCGCGATAGTTCGGTAAGAATTGATGATATAAAGGTAGAAGCCGCGCAAGTGACTTCGAACCTGTGACCAAATGGGTAGTCAGAGAAATCTGACCAAAATCTGGAATTGAGGGCCCCACTGGCCTTGAAAAGACACAGTTCCTCGTGGTAAGGAGCAGCACTTTCACGGGTTGCTGGTGAAATTGGGTACATAAATCATCTCCGTTTATAAAGTCTCTGAATTCATCCCAGGATGATATAACGATGAAGTTCGCTGAAACATCCTGGAGTAGCGGGTTCGCCCGTAGCTTAGATACCCACTACCTGGTACATGCACTTGTTTAATTATTAATAAGTATATACAAAATATTATCCTGAATATAGCAATTAGATACCTTAAATCTCATATGAAACAATACACGGAGTCAAGATGACTCCCTTGGGCATCTATGACAAACTTATAATATAAATATACTAATTCTATTACCATTTTCCTCATCGAATATGAATATAATCAGAAGTCGCAATAATTTTAAATCTATCCTAACAGTTATAAAACCAAGTGAATTAGAAGGCGCACGAGGACTCAATCGGGCATTTTAAGCACCATATTTTAACCAATTCTAAGCCCGGGCATTTTAATCTCAAGGTATGTTAAGTACCGTAATATCATTAGGAGTGGAGAAGAACTATGAAGCTAGTATTTTTGTTAAACTGTATAAAAGGCTAAGAGTAAATTTTCCAAGAGTAATGTACATGTAATGATTTATATTATGGCGATATAAATGTATGGCATCTTCACATCCCCCAAAACAATTCATGTACCAAACGAATATTTTTTTGCATTGGCAATGCAGCGGAATTGACGTCACCATGTAATGCGACCCCACTCTCCCCCGGCGCAACGCCTGTGCCTGTACGACAGTATTCAAAGGGGCATTCAATTAAACAAACATCAGAGCGCATACCTCACGTTTTCGATTACTTTTACCGCATGCTATTCTTTTATCTATGACCACGCACGACTAGAATCTAACATTTAATAATTGTAGAGCGGAAATGCCGAATTGATTTTGTTCTTAAGCAAGAATTTTCAAAAATGGTGAATAAATATATCTCAAAAGCTATATGCAACAAAAACATTTTTTTTAATAATCTAAAATGTGTGTGGCTTCAATTCATACGCACAAAAAAATGTCATTTGATGTGTTTTTTTAGAGTTATCATAATTTGAACTTGGACATAATGCATTTTGCAAGTGAACAGTGGATACAATATATTTTGCAAATATACTCGAACTACTAGGCTTGCAGAACGTATTTTGTCCCACATATTTAAATTAGGTGTGTAGGAAAGGCATGTAAAAATAAGTGGGCTCTGCTTGTACATTATTTTATAAATATAAAAATAATTCCATCGTTGAAAGTTTTTTTTCTGTATTTCTTAACATATTTTACCCCACATACTATAATATTCTATGTCTAAAATACCTTTTCCCTTAAATTATCAGTTTTAAAAAGATATCAACAGTATATAAACAAGTATCATCATTTTCTAGGATGGACTCAGTTGTCAATAATGGAGTTAGCTGCACTGAAGATACTATTAGGAACGAGTATATCGAGTAACCAGTAATTAAAATCTCCAGACAAAGGAAATCTATCAGATAAACGATGAATCATACAGTATTTGTAACACAAATGTGAAAGAGAATCACAGAATCACTCTCACGTCAGGAAAAAAAATAAAGGATGGTTGAATTTTAAGGTATGATTTTAGGATGTTTTATTCATCGGCATCCCAGACTATGCTGAGACGTTCGGGGAAGGTACAGCAATGACCAACTGTCAGGAATCGCGTGTGGTCGCTATCTGTCGTGATAGACGCAGAGCCTTGTCGCTAAGCCGTTGACGTACTAGGATATCAGCGGAGTAAAAACAATAGGACAAGCTTTTCTTTAGCGAAGTCCATGGTAGGTTTCAAGATAAAGAACCTGTGGTGACAGGTTGTCATACGGATAGTTCAGGTCTTGTGCAATATGGTCAGTATATTTGAGATGCGGTCCTGGCAGTTGACGAAGTCTCCAGAAGAGAAACGACGATGTCGGCATTAAATTCAGGAGTAGCGGCGGCAACTTCCTATTTCGATTATGTTGACGAGATCAAGGAACAGTCCCACCAAAACCAGAAATATCTGTCTCTTTCACTCATCACATCCATATTCCGAGAGCTTCATTAATAGGAGAGTATAAATTAAAGACACACTCAGAGGAAGTAATTAGCGACTGATAAGGGATTTGATTGAAAACCATATTAAGCTTACTGACGAATATAATAAGACATAAATAAAAAGGTCATTGGAAATATTCTTATTTAAGATTATTAATTATGATAAATATAATTTTAATTAGATTTCTAAATCATAGTTGGAACATGATCCATGGTAATAAAATGCCCAAAGCTAAATCACGCCATAAGATTTCTTTAAAATTATAAAATTATGCTTGCATTGCATCACAGAGAGAATTCCTACCAGTGACAAAAGCGACCGGTAGTAAAAAAGATAAATTTAAGAGGGAGAGAAATTATCGCACTGAAATGCGCAACACTATGCATGTACAGGAATAATATATTTGGTAAGTTAATCCGCAATCACGTAATATAGGAATAGTTATGTAAAATAAATGGGATTAGTAGCTAAAATAAAAAGGTTCTATAAGAAAAATCTTTGATAATACGGGCACTAGAAAATGACGTCACTCATCGAGTGTTATTAAAAGTAGCGTTTTATATTTCATTTTAACTGAGTTGTATACAGCTTTAAATAGACGCGTTTTAAACTTTTACGTTTTAGTCAAAAAGTTAATGTACGAGTAAATCGACTTTACGAGGGACGTTAGTGAGGCCAACGCCCCTATCTTCAACTTCTATATTATGTCATAGCCAGAAAATTAACTCCAAAACTGCGTCTATTATAAATGCTGCATTTAAAAACAACTGATGTGTTACGTCTCCGGTCGGTTCTCTTATTATTTAACTATTGTCCACTATTCTAGAAAATCCAAAGGCATTATTTAGTAACAATCATAAAGTGCCAAATTTTCGCAGCAATAACTAATATACTGCATGACATGAATAATGACAATATACTACAAAAACTCATAATATAATACATGCCATGAATAATGCAAAGGTATCCACTGTCAGACTTGGTAATCCTCTTGACCATCCACCCCAGACATTTAATAATTTGGCAAATATACGAGACATATAATTCACTTAAGTTGCGCTAGTTGCTCGGGTGGTTAATGAATATATCTCGTATTAAACACGAAAGGGAGAGAGAGAGAGAGAAAGGGAGAGAATAAACTTCATAAATCTAATTGTAACTTTTAACCCGATAAAATATTTATACAGAAATATCTTATGAAATTTCGCAGACACCAAGCGGCGAAGAGTTCTTGGAAATACGTAATTGATAATTATATCTCTTATGTTCGGGAAAATATGGGACAACGATCATTAACAACGAAACAACACAGAGGGGAGCCAATGGCGAAGAGGGATTAGTTTGCCACCCCAAAATTTATTTTTTATGGAATTAAATATAATAGATAAAATGTAATATAAAAAAAAATATCACTCACAGCGATTGCATGGTCTCTGAGCAATTATATTATTATGGAGTATCGGGATGAGGTGGGAAGCGAAGGCATTTTTCCGTTTTTTGTTTCATCGTCGCCTGTCACCGGGAACAATTGCTCTAGCTTCGTTCGGTGATCAATCAGCCGATCAAGAGTACAATATATCATGTCACTCGTCCCATTGACTTGTCCAAAACTTCAAGCACTTCCTTTTTATTTGCCAACGTAATAGAGAACGCTTCGGCAACATGTGATTTATTATAACCTCTTCTTCACAGGCGTCAACATCGGTAAATATCATAGTTTTCGCATCATGCTTATGATGAGTTTGGTGGATGGATTAGGTATTGGTGATCTATCGAAGATATTTGCTTCATATCTTGAAAGGATTGCTCAAAATTATACTCGATTTTGTAATGCGATCTAAAGCAAAATTATTATTCGTCCATTTGTTATTTTTGAAGTATCTCGTAATTATTATTATGTATTTCCGGTTTGGAAAATAGCGAGTCGAGACTTGGCAAAGCGCAAAATGAAAATTTCACCTGGAAATTTGTCTATGTCCAAAAAAGATCTTAGGTGTTATAAATTTTTATTTTAAATCAAATTATGTCACATCACACATCAATGAGCTTAGTAGTATACAAAATAACAGTTTCCTACGTAGTGTAAAGCTAACGACTTGGTTCTGTTTAAAATATAACAAGTTACCTATAGCACTGTAATTAATCTTCTTAACTTGACAAGGCTGGGATTGAAGTTGAAAAATATTTTTCTTTCATTATCACACATAATTCATTATTATGAGATGAATGAAAATATTTTCAATACGAAGACTTTTAATTTCAGGTTTCTTATCGAGACGTATTCGGTGTATTCCTAATGATTAATTCTAGTATTATGAGAAATTATAATCTATATAGAGATCTATATAATCTATATATTAAATTATAAAGAGAGAGAGAGAGAGCGAGAGAGAGAGAGAGAGAGAGAGAGAGAGAGAGAGAGAATGGCGCGAGACATGGCTTCGGTTACATAGGCGTTTGCATACATAAATATGTAGATATTTAGGACGTGTACGGTACAAGAGTAAAATTTACCTAGTACAATAGAATAGGTAACTACATATTAGTATCAGTTTCATATGATTTATTTCAAAATTAATAATTAAATTGTTATTGCTCCAATTAACTAATTATTTACTTGTAACCCGGGAACAATTAATGGTACAAAGGAGTTTTCAAAATATTGCCCGCCCATCTTATTCTTCTGTTGACGTCTTTCGCAAAGTTTAGTCTACCGACAGCTGGATGTTCTGCACTAGGTAGATGGATTTCCTCACAACTTCAAGGGTCTCATTCCAAAAGTCACCGGTATCCTCTCTAAATGAGCATTAAGCATAACTATTGTTTTATTCATGTTCCACCGGAGACCCACTCGTTGGGATGCTTTGTTGAGATTATTTAGCATTTATAGAGTTCTTTCAGCGTCTCTTCCATGTCGACTGTATCACATGCAACTGAACTGACTGTTTCCCGTTAATGTTGATGTCATATCCTTTTCACTTTAACATTTTGAAGATATCCTCTAACTAAGCAGTTTCTGGGAAATTATATCCCCCTGTCTCATTTGTTTCTCCAATTGCATCGCTTTAGATTTGTGGTCATGTACTAGATGGTTATCGTTGCAGCTTCATATAAATATATCAAGACTTAGATGTAACCGTAATATACTTGGCAATGCTGTAGGTAACCCAAAACTGCCTTGAATTCAAGCGATTCACAGGCCTTCTCCTAATCGAAGAATGGGCGGTTTATTTTGCTTTCGATCTTCCGTATATATTAAATAAAATATGCCCTTCGCAGTGTTATTTGGTCTAATAATTTAGGAGATAATGAAAAAAAAAACATAATTTTTATCTATCTATAGTGATAATATAAAGAGGTAAAATTTCCTTGTTTTTATTATATATTTCACGCGGGTGAAATCGCATAGCGTATCTAATACTAAATATATCAAACATGTACAATAATTACGATACATCTCTAGTGGAATTCTCATAATCAGCAATTGATTTGGCTCTGTTTCAAATGTGACCATAACGACTTATAACTATAAAACTACTAAAGTATATTTTGCTTATATATGCATATCGAAAGATTCACTTAATGCTACATTTTTTCACACAAAACATTTATATATATTCAATGCCATACTCGGATTTAGCAGTTGGAATAAAAATAGACTTATTAGGTCCTATGTTATCTGTTATATTTTATAGAACTCGGGAACTACTGAATGCAACATTTGTTTCCACAACAATGTTGCAACATGCACCAATTGTTTCCACAACAACGATCTCCCGATAGAATGCTTTTAAATAAATAAAAATAAATAAATAATATGTATTGTAGTGACTTATTTGCGGATTCATGGATCATGATATGTTCAATAATAGATGTTCAATTTTAGAAGGACATGTTGTTGAGTCTAGTAAATTTGCAAAGCATTTTGTAAGTGTCAGTGGAATTAAGAGAAAATAGGAAATCAATTCTAACGGTAGATGAATTTGGAGGTCTTGGAGGACTGAAAGGAACTTGGCTTTATTATTTGAAACAATAGTCGTAGCACGCCTAAGGCGCCCGTTTTCAAATAGTTATCCGCTTCAATATAACCTTGAAAAAAATGCTATGACGCCCGATAATTATCGATCAACTGACGACTCCGAGTGGAATAATTCGGTTCAAGTGGACGCGTTCAAGATTTAGAACGTACTTACTTACATACAAATACAAGAAGAACTTAGATGCAATCGACAAAATTTAACTTGTCTGTTTCCGTGTGTTGAATTCTTAGCGTGACGCCGCGCGCATCGGCGCTAACAGTTACATCGGATCGGCTACCAACTTCACAGCGTTACGGAGTCAGTAATTGAGTCAGTGATGAGCGTAACGGTATATATGACGTGGGCCAGTTAAAATAAAGATGATCCCGTGCGCAGACATAGATGCAGTTGATATGGCAAAAGTACAGTAATGATTGATTGACGTACATCCTGCAGATGATGAAGATTTCCTTTCGGTGAAAGGCTAGTGATGGAATCGTGGTTTGGCTTTTATTTGCTGTTGCATTTGTTTTTGTTTCCGGTTGTAGTTAGCATTTGCTCTTACCTTTGACCGAACTTATATCTTCGTTGACTATATTAATTTAAGACAATTTTTCTACGTGGAAATTTAGGATATTTTATTTTATATTGTTCACTTGAATACATAATCGATTTATTGTAGGCTTACTTGTTTTCCTCCCGCCTCTTTGCTTTCTGTTTCATGTCCCATGTTTTTGTTTCATGCTTGATAGTACCACAATGTGGTCACTAGTTTTCTTTGGCGGTTCTTTCCAGTGGAATCTTAATTGTAGAATTCGCGGGACAAACAATATAAACTGTAACGTACCATTATTGTCTTTTGGTGTTCAGTGTGTGTACGTAATGTATTTACACTGAAAAAAAACTGAAACTAAAAAACAAGATTGCCTCTCATCGCCTCCCGGCCCATTTATTTGCAAGCATGTCTATCGCGGGTAAGAGCTGGTTCACATTAGGTCAATAAATGTGTCGGTGCATATTGGCATATGTATTTCAATAGAGCTGTTTACACTAGGGCGACCCGATTAAAGTGTCGGCAACGACACATTGACCGGACGTTCGGCCATGATTTAACGGTCGGGTCGGATATTATTGGCATACAGTTTAGTATTGCGCCGTTCACATTTGTCGGGCCGAAGCGACGTTCTTAATTTGCACATTTGAAAGTTCCTATATCATTTCCTTCGACAATAATTGGAAGCGCCCAATCTTTCCTATTTCTTTCCCTACGTCTTATATATAAATACTACATGACAACCAGAGCGCATATTCGTCCGTTGTACGCGGGTAACAATAAAAAAAAATCTTAAAAAAAGGTTTTCTTTTATATTTTAATTACTTAACAATATGTTTATTTAAAATGATTTCATCATTTTTATATATTAAATAATTAAAGCCAACTCACAACAGCTTTATGAAGAGCCGGCCAACGATAAAAGTGACAGATTGATCGTCATTATAGTATGAATAGCAAGACACGACAGCCGGCCAACCGTAAAACTATCGGTTTGAACTAATTTGAATCAGCTCTAAAAGGTCCCAGAAAAGGCGGCGATTGGTAGCGATCATTTTTACGATATGAAGTTATCGTAGTACCAAGGTACGATAATAAAAAAGAACGTTTGCTTGCATTGAGTGCAATATATGAAGAATTTAGCTTATTTGAAATATGTTAAACACAGGTGGTTTCCACGTTCAATAGAGAATATACCAATATTAAAATATTCTCCTACATTTTTTTAAAATGACATTAAAATGATTGAAGAAAACGATGACAATTAAAAAAGGGAAAAGTTTGATGAAATTATAATATTTCCGAAAGAATAATATTTATGAAGTTAATATTTGAAATGTTTATGTAATATTTAGGACGAGGGCACGGGTAGGAATGCAATAGTAATTTTATCTCTTTATCATGGTGGAACTAAAACAGATAAATATATGTAATATAAAACAGATAATACTACATTATAGCTTTATGTATTGACTTCGAAGTGTAAATATAATACCCATCCAAAATATGTAATAATAATAATAATAAACTCTTTATTTGCAATTAAAAAAATAAAATACAAAAAGGCGAACTTATTACCACATGGTAATATATTTTACAACTAACCTAATCATAGAGTGCAGTGGTAAATGCGTGCAACATGAAAGTAAAGATTCTTGAAAAATAAACTAAAAATATTGTCTGCGTGGAAAACAAACTATTAAATTTAAAACTAACGATGCCCGAGGAGAGGAAATTAGAAGAGGAAGGAGAGAGAATGGGAAGAACTAGTTACTTCTTGGAAATGTAATATATTTTGAAGTGAGTATTGAATGATGTTAAAGAAAGCTAGTTTCTTATATTTGCTGGGATATCGTTCCAAAGTCTTGCACCGTGGACACAGAAAGAGTAGGAGTAGTAATCCGTATTATGACGAAAATTTTTGAGTAAATTATCAAAGGCTGACCAAAGTATGAGACCTTGGTAACTTAGTGGTTCGTAAGCTCGTTTAGGTAGGATGGTGTTGATTAAAAGAGTACACGATAGAGGATAGCAAATATATGAACATTTCTTCTTTGCTGTTTTTTTAAGTATTACGAAATGTATAGTCAAAAAGTACCTACAGGCCCACTACTACCTATGTATGGATATGACATATTCACATCGCGGATTTTATTATTATTATGATTTATTGTTTATTCACTTATTACTAATCACCATTACAGAAAAACCAATGCATTGATAAGTAAAATTAATAGAGATATCAACTAATAACTAATCGAGTAAAATGTTGC
>JAOPUG010000152.1:22557029-22570438 GCA_027564375.1 Micropterix facetella
CTCAGACTGTCTGAGATTGAATAATTTACGTCTCTCAGTATATGTTTTCAATGGGTGAGAATTAAGAATCAAGCAAGTAAGTCAATTTCGTACCTTTACATTTATATTCACCATTTAATTTTCATATTATTTAAACACTTTAATAAAATGGAACTGTAATTAGATTATGCTGTAGAACTCTATTGACTTTTCCGTATAAATACAACGTTGCATAATTTGTAATCTTACAGCGATAACTATCCTACAGAGAGTTGTTTTTCGGGTTCACATGCTGTTGACCATGGCTGCTATATTTGATTTATAAAATTGGTCATTTATAAGGGGTCTCGATGCGTAATACTATTTTCTACGCATTGTGCCACAAATTATGAAATCCATTCTGCTTTATTATTCTTATGATAATAATATGAAAATTTGCGATATACCCGACCCTAGATTGGCAATCCCTGACTTATCCAAAATGGCTTAAAACCAATTCCAATATTTCGCGTCACCACGATTCCAAAAATATCCATATACGCTATTGGCCAGATCCCCCTCCAGGTCAACGGATACACCTGCATAACTCTCAAAATGGCTTAAAACCTATCCCAACAAATGTCTCTTCTCACCACGATTCTAAAAATACGCTATGCTTGCTCTAGCTATTGGTCAGATCCTCCCTCAGGCCAAGTAAACCAGGATACACCTGCAGAAGCACCCAATTGGCTGAAAACCTTATCCAACGATTTTCTCCGTTACCACGATTTCAAAAATACCCATATACGTTATGCTTGCTCTACCTATTGGTCAGATCCGCCTCCAGGACAAGTAAACCAGGATACACTTGCCGCAGGACCCAAAATAACTTAAAATCTATTCCAAAAAAATCTCTCGTCACCACGATTCCAAAAATATCCATATAAGCTATCTTGCTCTACCTATTGGTCAGATCCTCCTCCGGGATAAGTAAACCAAGATGCCCCTGCAGTAGCAAATGCGGGTGTCGGATCGAATTTTCTGTCAAATTGTGGTGCTTAGGATTACCCAGGGTGGCTACATTTGGTTTAGATCGGATGACGGGAAGTCTTCGAAGATACGGACAAACAAACAAACAAACGCACAAACGCACAAACCCATAGTATGCGTCAGACTGCCCGTATGCCCGACCTACGTAATACTACGGACGAGCAAAAAATCACTGCCTCGTAGGACGGTTTGCCACCCAATCTTATTGTATCGAGGGAGGCGAAAAACAAAGGTAAAAATTTATAACTGACAGAATCGTTGAATAGCTCCGCTACCGGACGATGAAAAATGTGGGCACGGCCCACGCACATCGTATGCTCCGGAAAGGTTTTGACAGGTAGAAAGCCTCCGAAATAAATGGATGTACGTGGGAAGCATCGCCACGGGCCACTATGCCACTGTTTATATTCACCAACTACATATGTAAGTGTGGTATGAATATGAGGCGCGAAGATAGCCGCATTAACGTCTCGCTGCGAACTTTGGCCGCCTACCGAACTTTGTCTCGCCAAACTATCAAATAAGACACTATAGGAATTGAAGTCAAGCCAGCCGAGGAATGTGGAAGGGGAATCTTTATGGCAATTTTAGGTTAGGAGACATATAACAGTTAATTTTGTTGTCAAATATTTTTTAAGATACGACTTTTCCGAATCTTTAAAGGCGATTAGTCTGTGATCAGAGCTGGGCTGAGAACTGATAAATTGTACTCGAGTACCGAGTACCAGGTATATGCCTTAACTGAAGAACGAGAACGGATTACCAAATACTTTTCTCGTTGTACACCCTGTCGAGTACAGTACTCCGAGTACACACATAGAATTTCAAGGGATACTATTTACAAGTATTTAGTTCTTCCCCGACCACTTTTAAATCGTTTTTGGATTATAATGAGCAACAGAGCCAAATAAACAAAACAGTTCAACAGAAATTATTTTAATATTGATGTTAAACATTTAATTATAAATTAAAAAAAATAATAAAAATATACAAACTGATCAGTAATTGATCACTCCATACCTAACTCTGTTCGCCTTCATAATGCACAATTTTTCAAAGTTGGCATCAGTTAAGCGATTTCTTCGTCGACAATTGTGTCGAGTGAAAACAACTGCTCCACTAGCGCAAAGGAAGGCATTCGAGTATTGTAGCACAAAAACACTTTTTTTTAATTATGGGATAATCATTTAAGGAACTCAATCCACACTTTTATTCATCCAGAATTTTGTAGAGCGTTGGTGCAGTTAGTCGATTCGCCTTCTCGCACAAATATATATACACTGGACATGACCTGACACTGGCGACACTAATAAACACAGCCAAGTCCAGATTTGCATGGCGTACTTGCGCTTGCGCGTTGGGTATTAACGTACTTCGAAAAATGTACTCAAAAGAGACGCGGCTATCGAATATTCTACCCGATTTGTGACGGGAACGAATATCGAGAGTACTTTATTGATAATTGTACCGTATACCGGGTACTGAGTACCCGAATTGTATTTAGAGTACAATATTTGAATACTTGTATTCGAGTAATACCTGTCTGTGATAATAAAAAAAACATATGATTTTTTTTTAAACCATTAAACAGGAAAGCAGCCTTAAATTAATAAGAAAGTGCATTTTCTATTGAATTAAAACAAAATGGCAACGAGATTTTTTAAAATAACTTGACAAAACATTACAGCGCGACAAATTTGATTTGTGGGGTTTCGGCTATGTGTAGCTATATGTAGCCCAACATGGCCGAATTGATATAATGATATTGTGCTTACCAGCTCTAATTATAATATATCTCTAAGTTACCATCGCGTTAGAGAGAGGAGGGGGCAGTTGAAGAAAGGAATGTAAGTGTAATGTAATGTAACTCTAATAAATATTTTCCGTTTTTGCATTCAATAATAATATCACGTTCGAAGAATTCTTCACCAAAATGTATCGTATTTTTGAGACTACCTTTACGATACCTCAAATGATTCCCTGAAATTAATTAAAGGAGCAATCAAACCCAGTCTATCTCTTACTTATTAATATATTACTGTTTTTAGATTACCACATTAATACCATATTGCCAGACTGACTAATATATCACTTTATTATCTTCTTGTATTGAAAATATCAATATCTCCATAATATACAAACTTATCGTATTCATATTACAATGTCGTCTTTTTTACACTGATTATTATCGTTTTAATATTATTTATATTACAAGTTGTTCATGGAAGCGTTGTAAACTTTTCATATGATAGTAAATTAAATATATATGAAATAGCTCCGCAATAACAGTTGTAAGTTAATTGTAATTTCGCTTAATTATAGATGTTAAACTTTCATAAAATGATCAAAGAACCGGACACAGATGAAAAATATCATTGATCAGCCAGTAAAGCTGCAACATAACTGAGCAAAATATTATAATTTAATGAAAGTGTTATTTTTTTTTTAATGGGCGTGGAATGAATATTGAATAATGTGACTGCGTTAAAATGAATAGGCAAGGTGAGGCAAGTTTATATCAGTGGTCGACCACGGCCAGATACGTATTCTTTACATTTATCTTTGTTTTACCTGATTGCAATATTTTATTGCTCTTGTCATTTCTTTAATATACTGATATTCTTTTTTCTCTTTGAATCATACCTAATCTAAACAATTAGTAGATGAATGTATACCAGACTTTGTCTAGCTTACGAGGCTTTACGAAAATCAGCACAGCGTCTGCGATGGGGAAACAAAAGCAAAAATGTATGCCGAAAAATTAGATTTGTCTCAAAATTTGCACATAATCGTACATAATCGCAAATAAGCACATAATACTATGGCACCTTTCTATCTTAAGGAAAAGTTCAACTTTCTATGAAGTCATGGCCTCCCACTCTGATCAAGTCAGAACAATACTCATTATATCCCACCTAAAAATACTAAGTTGCTCTCTTATTCTTTCTCCGTTCTTGCAACCCGTCTATGGAACCAGCTCCTTTCAAATATTAGAGGGCGCATTCCAACTTCAAAGAGTTATTGAGACGTTATTACTTATGCTAATAATTATACTTCCTTCGCCTTTCCTATCCCCTCCTTGTCAATCATTATGAAATGATATCATTACCTTCTAAAAAAAGTAATAATTTGAATGTATATATACGTGGGCTGATCAAAAAATACACGGAATATTTTTGAATTTCGAATTTAAATACGTCATTCTAAGAACATATTTTTTTCTTAGGTTGATACAAATGTTTATAATTAATATATGGATTTTCGGTCATTTTGGTTACCCAGTTGGTTTTTGATAGACAAACTAGTAAGATGCGTTTTACCGGCACCGCTTAAGCGTTACAATTATATGTCGCGACGAAATATTGGTGTGGCTTGGATATTTGGTGTTAACTGACTCTTTGAAGCACTCGTGGTGAAGTGGATCTTGTCTGCTCAAATGTACTGGCTTTTATACTCGTCTGTATGACGTCTGTTCTATTGTTCCACCGATGCTTGATGAACGAACTTCCTGTTGGTCTGCCGATTGCACAATACTGTGCATTGTCTCTCGCTTGGCGAGTAAAGATTAATTCCTTGGAATGAATCTTTATTATATAGCATTATATGCTTAGGAACATGCCTGAACCTAATTCCCTGTTTGAGTCATGTTTTGTCGTTGAGTAACTGTCCAATTTTATTTCCTAACTGAGTGGTTACATACTCCCCTTCCAGAAAAATGGCTGTTTTTCGTTGATTCCTTATCATGCTGCTGTGGTTCAATGTTTGTTTGCTTGTTTTGTTGATGTCTTCCGGGATTCTTGTACATGTGTTATGCGTGCCGTGCTTGTTTAGATGCGTGTGTCGATACGGGACAGTGGTCCGTGTGAGTGTCGGCAAATTGGCGTAGCTAATTGCTATGTGTGTGATTCCGATTTCCGAATGTTTGTTTGTCAGCAAATCGGTGCGGTATCTCATTGCTCCAAGTGTATGTGTCCGAATTGCTGAATTATTGTCCCGTTGTGATAAGATGCTTTCCAAGAAGCAGAATTTTGCTAGACCTGGTCGCCAAGGAATAGAATTATCGTTGAGTACAGTGTATGTTGTGTGCGGTTACTCTGTCCTAACAGTGTTGATGCACGTTGCAAGAAAATGTGAAATTCTATTTGAGTGTTTGTTGTGCATCCGTCGTTGGATGGCTATTCCTGTCGAGTGTGTGCATCATTAGGAAATCTATTGTCTTTTACATGTGGTGAATTCTTATATGCGTATGTCGTTTGGAAGCTTTATAGTTTGAATTACAGTCGTTAATACAATTCTTTATCTTATATGATTGAGAATTGTTGTCATTGTTGACTAGTGGCGATTTCGGAATGTTGCAACCGTAAGCATTTTTAGCGTTTTATTTATTTTGATCGGCGCAGTGCATGAATGTAAGTCGCTGTGCTGAGAACAGCTGAGTTTTGCTTTGTCACGTGCGGGCATAGAAATGTATCGTCTCTCTACTTGGCGAGTGATGATTCATACCTTATTGCGACACGTTTCGTGATATATATTTTGGTACGTGCCTGAACATAATTCTCTGTTTGAGTCATGCTTTGTCGTTGAGTAACTGTCCAATTATATTTGGTAATTGGGTGGCTAACTGGTAGATATCTGACTAGTAAGAATGACTCGAGGTGAAGTGGAATGATATCTGCTCTGATATACTGGCTTTTATACTCGTCTGTATGACGTCCGTTGTATTGTTCCACCGAGGGTTGATGAACGAACTTCCTGTTGGTCTGCCGATTGTACAACAGTGTGCATTGTCTCTCTGCTTAGCCAATGATGATTCATTCCTTGTTGCGACACGTTTCGTGATATATGCTTAAGTACTTGCCTGAACCTAATTCCCTGTTTGAGTCATGCTTTCTCATTGAGCAACTGTCCAATTATATTTGCTAATTGGATAGTAATTATATTTCCTAATTAGATTACAAAGGAATTGGCAAACTCTTTCCAATTGCACCATAATAACGCGACGCTCAGGCCTCTAAGCTGGTTCACGATTTTATGACAAAAACCAGACCGCATTGATACCACGGCCACCGTATTTGCCGTACATGGCCCCGTATTACTTTTTCGTGTTCCCAAAGATTAAGAGAACTTTGAAAGGACGACTTTTTGCGACCATATAGGAGATTAAGTCATAATGGCTGAAGGAACTGAAAGTCACATCAAAAAGTGCGTTCCAGAAATGCTTTGAAGATTGGAAAAGACGCTGGTAGAAGTGTATTATATCCGACGGTGATTACTTCGAAGGGGACTATATTAATATAGAGGAATAAGTTTTTTTTAATATTCTACACAATTTTCCTGTATTGTTTTGATTAGCCTGCGTATATAAGAAATGTTGTATAATTTTAATGTTTTTTATTAATAAAATTGTTTACTATATGCTCTTTAGAAGCTACCCCACTTTCCCTCCATCGTATCTATTGATTTACTCAAAAATGTTATTGGGCTCGATTGCATTTCTTCTAGAATTAAAATCGAAAATTAGATCATGTGAACGGGACAGGACAATACTAGAGCGGAATGTGAAATGAAGAGTTTTCACTCTCCGCATTAAAACTATCCACTGAGAAAAAAGGCAGCTAAATCTAAGGCCGCACCAACAGTTTTGACATTTATAGCGATGGCTATAAGTTTGGAGGGTAGTTTTAATCATTCATTTCATATTCTGCTCTACTTTATTGCTCTGACTAGTTCGCATGAACTAATTTCTAATATTAGTTTATGAAGATAAGAAGATAATTTCTAATATTAGTTTATGAAGATAGTTTATGAAGATTGCAATATAGCGTTTTTGATTGAATTGAATTTACATGACCTTCGATCTTCTGTGAAATGACATCTATTTATTTCATTTCATTTATTTATTTATTCCTTTTTTTTTATTTAAAACATAACTTTAAAATATACTAATTTCTAAGCATACATAACCAGGCCACGGACTCTCAGCGGTTTCACCCGCGTCAATTCCCTTCTCATAAAAATTCCCGTGCGAAATCTACAATCATGTGGAAAATTTCTCTTAATAAACGGGCTATCTAATGTAAAAAAAGAAACAAATCCGACTGGTAGTTTCGGAACGCATAAGGGACAAACAAACTTCCGTTTGAAACTTAAATTCCCACGTGGAACCTTCCTCAAAAAACGAGCTATCTAATGCAAAAATAATATTTCAAATCCAACTGGTAGCTTAGGAACGCATAAGAGACAAACAACCTTCCAGTAGAAAACCTAAATTTCCTTGGTAAACCTACCTCAATCAACGAAATATTTAATGCAAAAAGATTTTTCAAATCGGACTGGTAGTTTAGGAACGCATAAGGGACAAACGAAAAATATGCTGCACTCATCTCGCGGTTACTTTTGACATATGAAGTTAGTCATGAATGATGTTGTGTACGATACCGTTAGAAGGGACAACTCTCAGTTATCCATTTGATTTTCACTCGACTGTTTTCCATTATAATTTTCTCCACTTTTTCAAAAAAATCGTGTGACAAGCCTTCGAGAGACCGGCCGGAGAGAGGGTCATTTTAAATGTTCTGCCTCCCATGTCTAAATACACTCGACCACTTTTGGATAGTAGATACCCAAGGCCCAGATTCCCCGTCACAGCATTAATTTTCTCTTTAATGCATTTTTGGCTTTTTCCTTCCGCGATATTCTAATTTTACTAAAAACGTAAAATTGCTCATATTGGTAGCGTTTACATTCAACATTAACAAAGAACAAATTATGTTTATTCCATTTTTATTTCTATTTATTGGCTATATAAGTGAATGTATATGGCTAGTATTTAAAAGTATGCAAAAAGAGGTTAAAACCTATCTATGCCGAGAACTTATTGAATGCCCTAGGTATAAACAAAATTGCTTCTCCCATTCCAGCTTTCTCTTTCAGGTAGTTAGCCATTTATATACGGGACGATCCCCTACTTTATATGCAGTGGACTATTTATGCAGACGTTACATGACTCGGTGTTTTATGGGATACGCGGCGAAGCTAAGGATGCACTTAATTTACGTTTATAACCCGAATTGCAAAAGTTCCGCGTAAGGACTTAAATTTATAGATCACATTTCCCTCTTTATCCGGAACATAATCATATATCATGCCGCCAGTACGTCGCGTAATATATGAGGTGGCGTATTGTTGCGAGAAGGGATTTTTTATCTGTCTGGGGGCGGTGCGATACGGGCAACGGCGAATGTAAACATAACGGAAAAGTTAAAAACAAAAATAGACAACGTGTAAACGTTTGGGAGACATGTGTTTTAGTACGTATCTGTATTATATATGTATGTAGTAAATGAGTCTTGGATAAGGAATTTCCGATTTGTTGGGATTGAAGGAATAGTAGCATAAGCTAATTGTGGTTCACTGAGTTAGTCGCTCTTCGGGGAGGCTGCCGGATGGGAGTTGAGCTATGAGTCGGGTCGACCGGGTGTAAACAAAGATGGCACATGGCCCGAGCCCCATTAGCAGAGACATATTTTATAAAATAAAGGAGGTACCATTATAAATTAACAGTAAAATCTCTACCTAAAACGGCGCGGAAGATAGCCATCACTAATTGTTGTTTCTATTACAATGCGGCCGCCCACAACCCGGGCCTGTTTCTACAACATTTAATAAAATATAAGCCTAGGTTGGTTATGGTAGGTTATGGTTATAGTAGTTTATGGTTATAGTAGGTTGATTATGGAATAAAACAGTATCTTTCGCTTTCATTCCATTTCGGAACGCGTTGACGCGTTGAGATTGCAGACGTTGAGGTATACATGAGTTTTTGCTGTAAGTTTGGTTCTTCAAAAAATTTTCTCTTAAATTTGTATTTTTGAGACAACCTAGAATTGTTAGGTACTTATATAGGTAATTTATTTGGAGGGTTCTATACTAAAGCGTACATAATTTGATTTAAGATTCATACTACGGGTGAACCCGCTACCTGAAGTGTTTCAACGAATTCTATCGTTATATCGCCCTGAAATGAATGCAGAAAATGTTGATATAATAATCTAGTTATCCAAGTATGCCGAGCCCGTCATGCACCAACACTTACAGCGAGGCCTTAACGGAGACACCCAGAGGGCATCGTCGTCCCATGACTACCACATTTAGACGAATTTCTATATCCACCCGTTTGGTACCGGGTTCAAAGTCGCTGGTGCGGCCTCTACCTGATGTAATAAGGTATTCCGTAACTCGGAAATATCACGGACAAGAGGCGTCTTTTACTCGGCGTAATCACCCGAAATCGGGTGGCCCATATGTCATTTCTAAGGATAGATAACATTAGGTCAACATCTACCCCCGCTTCTTAGGAAACATACATTTTCAGGCCTTTCAAGGTCTCAGTCGACTGACAACATGGCCGGTATACAGACCAGTGCGTCAGCTGTTCAGTTCCACCCGAAGTTCCGTTCCCAGATCGGCCTCACAGCGGTTTCAACGGGTTGGTCCCTCTTCTAAGAGGCGCATGGAAAGGTGCCGCTCTGCGAGTTGAGCCGACCAGATCATATTAGAGCCCGAGCTACATGGAACAATTTAGAATCAAAACTTACAAACAGAACCCTATTGCGTCAGACTTCATGCGTTAGTCTATCTGGCCGATTCGCTGGGCCAGTTTTAAGCTATAGCCCTGCATTTGACATATTGGCATCAGATTTTTATCGCCTGACGCATACGCTCTTCTAACCTTGTAGTAAATAATTAACCTTGCACTAACAAACAATTAAATTAAGTCACTGGTAAATGTTTTAAACGGCTGTTTTCTAATGTTTGGGTAAAAGAACACAACAAATGCTTACAAGCGCCGACCAACTGTGGCACCCAGCACCATACAAATGACGGCGTGTTACCTCTAACTTGATGGCGAGAGTATCCCATAACAATGGGGGCTGAATTACGATTATTGTGGATATAGTAATACAGAAGATCAAGTTGAATTTTTAGGATTTAAAAAAATTAAAGGTTTTTTTATTTTTGAGATCAGAGTAAATTTAATAATTTTTTTATTTATCTTGTCCAGTGCTTCTAATTTTAGCTTCGTTACTTTTGGAATTTGCCACGTTTTCAGAATTGATATGTAAAAATCAAATGGGTCAGAAGGTCTGATGCACAAGAGTAGGTCAAGGTTAAAAATTAATGTTTAATTAGGTATTATAAATCATATTTGAATCGCTAACTGCGGAAATCGACATTTGTGTTTCTTTAAATTGCTCTTCTTTCCCACATTACACATGTTAAATACTTACTGCAAAAAGAGTTCGTTTTGATATATTAAGTAACAATTTACCGCAGAAAAGTAAACATTTCATTGTGACTTTTTTGCAGCAAATTCAAAGTATCTTCTGCCTTTTCAATCGGCAGTCGTATCAAAGGCTGATGACAAGGAGAAATGGATATTGATGAATTTATTAAAATGTGTTGAGTTTTTGTTTAACTCAGTTTTTGTAAATTAATCTGAAAAAGCGCTATTTGGCTGATTTATCGGCATGTGCTGACCAAATCATCGGATAAATTTTAAAAAAATACTACAAAAATATTAGTCATCAGTAGATATAAAAAAAAATAAAGTGATAAGATTCGACCAGATTTTATATTTAAGCCACAATAAGATTTTTATGTTAAAAATAAATTGAAAAATTATAAGATGATATTTAAGTATACTTATTATCATATTATTATGTGGAAAATTCCATGAAGATACAATTTGCCTCTTGCTGCATGTTATTTGGTCGCATAGTTTAGGAGATAATGAAAAATGAAATAACTCATAATCAATATTTTTCAATACCAATAACATAAAGAGGTAAAATTTATTTTTCTGTATTACCTACATATTTTACGATGGTAAAAACGCGGAACGCAGCTAGTATTAAAAAAGTAAAAAAACAATTCTATCGTTTTCTACTGAGCTCCAAATGTAAGAATTTATTTGCTCAATTTAGTCCAAACTGGTAGCCAGAGAGAATCGCACTGAAATGCCAGTGCCTTCGCCGTTTATGTGGTCTGCTAGCTAGTGACTTAATCGGCAGATTGACTTAACCGTAATCAGCAGATTGTTATGTCTCAAAGTCTTTGCGACTCGTCCTAAGAAAAGACGACAGCAATTATTATAACATCTTGAGATGGCCGGTTCGCCCGCGGCATCGACAATCTCAACTGCAAGACTTACTGCAAAAAGGTCAGTTTTGATTCGCGTTTACAGTAAAAGGTAACATTATTCCGTTTACGGAAAAAAAGTAACATCTTCAACATAAAAAAAATATTGCTACTTAGCGCATGATCAAATTTTGATTTAGTTTAAATAAAAAACGATGTAATATAAGATTTTGTATTAGTACGGTTAAGCCCCTAAAAATATTTTTTGTGTCTCCTGTAAAATAAAAAAGTCAATCGTTGCATCTCTGCAAAAGCGATTCATATATGAATAAATGATCAGAGAACCAACGCTGCTTAATGCTCGATTCTAAAATTTGGGGAATGGATGAAAATCGCCAATGAATGATACATTTCCTCTATGTTCAGCCAAAAGTCGCCAATTCCATTATATTTTTTTTAGTAGGTATTTTAAACATGAATTGCTCGATAATTAAGAACAGTTATAATCAACGTACCTTGACAGAATCAAAGTTATTAATACATTCAAATACATTTAGGCATGTCACCGTTTAAGTTAACTTTCGAAAATTTAAAACATGGAAATTTTAATCTTTTACTCCTGGAAGTAGAAAAATATAGCCCTTAACATATATTTGTTAGATTTTGATATTTTTCTGGACAGTTTAGAGACAATACATTTTATTTATTGAACAATGTTGACTTCATTGGATGGCTGTTCATTCACTAAATGTTGTGGATTTGGGAAAAACTTACTGGCCAAAACTTACTATATAAGTAACTTGGCGTAGGTAGTTACAACAGTTTCCAATAAATTATATACTTAATGGTTTTTTCTTTCTTGATAGAATGTTTAAAAATAAACCGAAAGGTATATTTAAATCATTTTTAGTGGACATGCATTTCTTTAGTGGCTTCTCGCTGAACATAGACGATTTACTCTCAATGTGTTGTAAGATAAATTTAAATGTGTTGAGGAATTCTTGCATTGCGACTAATTGAAAACAAAGGAAGTTAATTCAATATTTCAAAATAAAATGAAATATACTGGATTATCGATACACGCACCTAGGAGATAGGATACAGAAGACAGTATTGACACCTGCCGATCTCCGGAATGACAAAGAAAAAATTCAATACTCTTTAAAGGCATTTCAGAAAAAAACTCTTCGAACACAATAATATTTATATACATCTGCTTAATTATTATATATTTTTAATTTTTCTAATAAATAACATTATTATTGTAAGTATGTACATTCTGTACAAGTGTGTATATATTAACATTCTATGATAACATATATTTAGAAGTAAATGCGATTATTTGTAGAAAAACACCGATCAACTTCGATAGGAAAATAGTGGATGAGGCGTTTTTGTCATGCTGCATAGCTGCTGGAGTTTCACCTGCAAATAGAGGACAATTAGTCAAATTTAAATAAATAAGACAGAGGTGTCTTCGGACACCCGATAGGAGTAAAGCTATTAACTAATTAAATGCTTATTTTAAATAAATTTCTTAACGGCACTGCCATCTGCCTGCCATCTATCATGCGTACCAACTATTGATTATAGCGGTATTTACACTAGTTTCGCTAAAGTTCGCAGCGAGAGAGAGTAAATAATAATAATACCACAATCCAATTTAATGCGTCTTAATGGAAAAGTGGGGAAAGGATAGGTAGCGGGGTTGAGAACAAGGGAGATGAGGAGGGGGATCGAGGGGGTCGGGGTGAGGGGTGGGGGGGTTGATTAAGTTGGAGGAGGCCGGGGTGCGAGGTACAGACATTCTGACGATCAAACAGCAACCAAGTGGATGGAACCGTCAGAAATAAAAGAAGAAGAAGCGTCTCGTACTTCTGATGGTAAAGCGTCTCACCTAATACATCCCATTACAATTTTTGCGAGTTCACTCTCGCCGCGCGTAACGCCGGTAAAAAAGATAGATAGTTCACTAAGAAAGATATTATGACATGGACGTTAATGGTGACACACTTTAATTAGTAATGAGTTCAAACATTAAATTTCATAAGCAATTGTTGCTATTTATTATTACGACCAACCTGTACACTAATTTTGACCGGGTTAAAATGGCTCCGTGGAGCCTGGGCTATAATGGCCGTTATGTTTTGGTCAGCCCTGCTTGTGGAGCAGCTCCTATTCAGGAGCCTCCCCGAAGAGGGACCAACCCAGTGAACCCGCTGTGCGGCTGACCCGGGGACGGGAACTCGGGCGTGACCTGG
>JAOPUG010000152.1:22642624-22655098 GCA_027564375.1 Micropterix facetella
CAATGGCGGTTGCAACATCGCTAAAACGTCGGGTGTTACAAACTTCACGCGGTAAATTCGTTTTTTCTTATTTATAATGTCAAACAACCGCGATAGTCTTCTATCTCACATTCTTAATGACAACTAAATATAACCACACAGCGCCATATTGCGAATATCATTGTTATAACTCGGACCATTTCTCTAAACAATATTACTATAACCCTATTATGTTGTTTTAATTTGATTATTTTGTTATAATATTATTGTTTTTGTTATGTTTGATTTTTTGTGTTTAAAATACTGTTGACAATCTGCCCTATGATGTATCGGCACCGTGTTATTCGCTACATGTTAAACATAGCCTACATCGGTATTCGCTATGACTAAAATGGTATGATTGGTGCTATTTTACACAAAGTGAGAATGGGAAGCCGCTCTATTCGCTCGTCATATAAAGAGATGTACGTTTGTTTCAACTGTCAAATATCGCGTCGCTCTCGGCTGATATGAAAAAACATGAAAGTTAATTTGATTCGAATTGAAGGTATTTGATGAAATCACGAAAATGTCCCCCAACCCAGAATATTTCGAGAAAAAGTCGATTTTTATCGAAGGACAGCCACACGATGACAGCCCCAGTGTTCATGCCTGCGTTCAGTGCAATGCGCTCCCAAATACTATTTTTTTCCACCATGGGAAGCGACCGCCTCCACTAATCGGGTAGTTTTATTAAGTAGCGATCCGTCCACTGAACACGGCCGATTCTGTGCTTGCTACATTTTGACAGTTGTCTCTCCTTACATCATACGGATTCGAGTACATAACCGATAACGAATAACAAATAGCCAATAAATACAACGACATACAATACATCATAGGGCAGAATGTCTCACTTTCAATAAAAATATAACAATTATTATCTAATGATAATATAAATAACATTTCATGAAGTTTCTCCAATTCAATTTATTGTTGTTTTGACTTTCGTTGACTTGTCTCAATGTAATACATGTATTAGGTCATACCTATGAATTTGCCTATTCTCAATACTGGTAATTTTGAATTCAAATATCTGCGTTTGTTTTATAATTCCAAATTCAATTTTTTGTCAAATTAAAGCTAATGAAGTTATGTTTCGAAATTAGTTATTAATTTATTTTCCCGTCATTTGATTTTGATTTCATTTAAATTTTAAATCATTTGAAAAGTTAAAATATCGCATTATTTTCGAATATGAGTTCCGCCGTGGCACCAGCACTGCAGATATAGTTCGAAGAATCAATGTTTTATTAGGGCCAACCACCACTAACAAACGCACAGTGCGTTTTTGGTTTCAACGATTCCGTTCTAAAAATTTGATTTAAATAATAACACCGTGGACTGTCGGAAAGGCACGTCGATAGTGAAGAATTGAAAACGATAGTAAAAGCGGAACCATCACAAACAGCCTTCGGTGTAAGTGACAAAACAATATTAATTCATTTTCTTATATTGGTAAAGTGAAAAACTGGGAAAGTGGGTACCGCATGAATTGCGTGAAGCCCATCAGCAAGCACGCGCCGAGTAGTGCGTTATTTTACTCAACTGGCACAATAATGAGGGTATTCTGAATCATAACGTGCACAGGTCCACCAAAACTGGTGAGTGTTTGGTGGACCTGTGCTGGTGTTATCCACTACAGCTTCTTGAGATCAGTCCAAACAATACTGCAGATGTACGTTTTCTGTCAACAATTGCAAAAGATGATGGAAAATCTCGCTATTCAACAACGGAGAGACTGGTCAATTGCTCTAGCCCGCTGCTCATTCATGACAATGCTCGACCACATACTGGAAACTCTCCGTCACCCACCATACTCTACAGACCTTACTCCAACTGATTTCCACTTTTTTCGAAATTAAGACAACTTCTTGTTAGAAAAAAAAACAATTCCTATAAGGCAATCATAACCGCCTTCAAATAATTCAATGATTCTCGCTCCCAGATTTATTTTAAGCAAAGGAATCAATAACCCTCCCATAAAATGGCAGAAGTCCATCGATAACATTGGTACATACTACAATTGATTGAAATGATTTTTACCAAAAAAATAATAGTTTTTTTTTTCGATATAAAACGGCAATTTCATATGTAAGGACCTAATATCATGTGATGTAGGTATATGGTTACCATAAGACATGAAATAAATGATGATTTATTGATTGTGTTATATTCTATTCATTTGTCTTTCTGTTATTGCTGGCATATATTTGTGTATGCAATCATGGAAAAGTTAGAAATTCGCGTTAATTTCGAATATGAAGTCTTGTGCTGATGATATCCATTATAGCTTCTTGCGGTTTGGCATAACAGTTAATGCAAATGTGTTATGTCAAGCACTGTAAATAATGATCGCTGTAATAAGGTCGCTATCATGAGTCACTGCTTCCACGACATGCACTTCACAGCAAACAGTCGCAGAGTTGTAGGAGTTGAGGCTAGAGACTTTTCGTCACCTACCGTCCTCGCCAGACCTTGTTCCAACTGACTACTACGTTTTTCATAATTTGGATATCTTTTTAAAAGGAAAAAAAATCAACTCCAAAGATATAGTGTAAAACCCACCGAAAGCATTCATTGATTTCCACCCAAGAGAGTTTTGCATCTCACTTATTAAACAACTCCTATTAAAATAGCCAGAATTCATAGATAATACAAGTCAATAATACGATTAATTTAATTATTTTGGGAGCACCTTTACAAACACTATCTTTGCCTGCTTTTAAAAAATCTTTTTAGACAGCTTTTTTAAATGGTATCTAATTGAAGTATCCCTCCATTCGTTCATCTGGTATATACTTTGTGTGTAACTTAATTATTCTTACATTTATAATTGTTTACCTTTTTCAATCTTATCGATGAGGTGACTCCTTAATATCTGGTTATTAATCTTAGGATTCACTTATTTGTAGTGTGTGTCATGCGATCATACATCTTTTGTTTTTAATATTAACTTCTGATTTTTTTACGATTGTAAGGTACATGATTTCGTCTAATAATTTTTTTTACATTTTATATTTTTCTATAATTATTAACTGCAAATAAAACGTCTTATTTTTATTGTAATGTATATTTATCCTTCATTTTTTTGTTTTGAAATCTCCTTTAGAAAATGGCAAGTTCTTAATAGGTAAGAACCTAATATAATATACTCTCTGATATACCGGTGGACTAACATTTGGATGGCGATGGTACTATCTTTTCTTCCTCAGGTGCCTTGTCTTCTTCGGAGGTTCGCTACCATCATTGCTATCTCAACTTTTGATGCTGCTGCTCGGAACAAGGATATCGTGCTTCCTCAAAATTGCCTTAATTTTTTTAGCCATGCAATTCGGCGTATTCCTGGGTCTCTCCGTCCTTGTATTTTATCTTAGAGAATAAGTTGCAGAACGTGGTATTTGCCGCCTTTATAACGTGGCCGAAGTATTCCAGTTTCAGTCGTTTAATCACTGTGAGCAGCTCCAATTCTTTCCCCCACATTCTTTGAAGTACTAATTCGTTACGAACGTTATCAGTACATGAAATATTAATCATCCATCGGTATAAACAGTATTTGAATGCTTGATTTTTTTTACAACAGGATTCCGTCAGGTTCCATAGTTCCATTTCATATTGAAGAACTATGTAAATTTAGAATCCATTCAATTCCATTCTTAAAGGAAAGTCAAGGTCTTAGCTGGTGCGATTTTTTTTCAATTTTGTGATAGTGTTTCTGGCTTGGTCTTTGCGACATTGTATCTCCTGACTATCATCCCATTCTTCATTCACCAAGCTTTTGAAATACTTATATATTATTCTTAAACAGACATTTACGGGGTCATCAGATTAGCGGAGGTTATTGACAGGAGTGCCATTTACGAGAGTACCGCTAAATTGCTTCTCTGAAGATTATTTCCGAGTATATGTTGAACAGTAGCAGTGGGTGTACGTAGCTTAACAGTATTCGTGTTAAGATGTGAAAGGCGTCCGTTTCAGTTTCAACTATTCGGATTGTGCCACTTTGTCTCCAGGTATAGGTTGGCAATGATGCGGATATCTCTTGAATCTAGGGCAATTTTCGTCAGAGCGTCCAGAAGTTTTTCATCGCATACTCTATCAAAGGCCTTCACATAGTCGACGAAGCATGAAAAGACGTCGGTGTTCAAGTCTCTTCAGCATTGAATGGGTACCTGTATAGACAAGAGAGCCTCTGTAGTTACAAATCTACTTCTGAGTCTAATTGGATATTACCGATGTTCTTTTCACATTTTGGTACTGCTCAATCAAATCTAATATTTCAAAGTCAAGTAGAATTTTCGTCATCGATATTAAGACCAACTACAAAAATACATCTACAAAGAAACTATAAAAATACAATTGTAAATCCAACCGCCCGTGATTCGTTTGGCATAATTCGGTTCTTGAGATGCGTAGCACTCGTAAGCGGAGATCGAAGTGGGCCGTTTGTCGGGCGGGTCGGTCGTTTGGGAAAAATGTCCCTGGGAAGAAGCGCGAAGGGCGGGATGGAGGGCGAATGGCGACAAGCGACGAACAGGCGACCGTTAGCGCCCGTCCGGAGCGGCGCTCGCAATCAGCCGGGTGATAAATACGCTTCAATTGAATGTTACCGCGCCGGGGGATGCGAACCGACGCGACGCGACACTTTCCCTCACGCGTCGATGGAAGCGTCGCGTCGTCGCGTTGCTCCAATTGACTCCGCGACGGCAGTGGCCTTATTACGGACCTTATTAGATGACAAGAGCTGGCTCCGAGTAGGGATATATTCTTACGGATACTGAAGAAAGATTTTTAGTGCATTGTAACAATTTGCAATTCGAGTGTCTCTAAGAAAAGGATTGAAAGTGACATTTCAGCAAACAATTTTGCTCCGTTAACTCGTTGCTAAGTACTTTTCTAATTCAATAGTAACAATAATTTCCTACGTCATTTATTATCTCATATCATTTAACGAAGTATGGTCTACGAATTAAATCATGAGTAATTTTAAAAAGAAGTATTATAGTAATTAAAATAATTTATGCACTAAACCGAGAAGAATTGTATTTTATTTAATTATTTGTTTATATGTTTATAAAAATGCATTAAAACAGTTTACCTGCACTTTCATATTGTATGTACATTGAGACGATATCAAAAATCTGATATTTGTTGAGACATATCCATGAATCAAAGTCACACAACTACATCTGAGACTGTCCAAGGAAGACTTTATAATGAACTAACTTGAAAATAATGTTTTAACTTTGAACCTCTTCCTGGGGAAAATCTGATGATGTGGCCTGTGAATTCTACACTGGATACTTTGAAAGCTCTCGTCGGATTTATACGATCATTTGGCACTTACCCCATGAGCGGATCCTTTTTTTTTTCGAATATCTGACACATTGTGTACATGATCGATAGCATTTTTTTACCAGGTTTCTAGCTCGTGTGATCCAGTTTAGACCTTAACAAATTTAACATCAGCTGTGGCTCCGCATGAAGTGCTTTTTGGTGAGTATTCTAGATTATTACACTAGTGAGGTAACCTTTACTACGCAGAATTATCGGATGACGCCGGTTATAGCACACTTGACTTCAGCAATCCGGCCGCCTACCCTGATGACACCATTTTCATCAAGAAACGGACTAAGAGTGTAATTGACCGAGTGGACCCTGAATTCTTCAGGGTCCACTCGTTAGATTTTAACTGCTTGATCCCTTCTTTAAAATGTAATTTCTGTGTTTCTTTTATTCATATCTGCAGTATCGTATTCATTTCTTCGGCTGATATGCATCTAAAGCAGGACTTCCATGTAATTTAATTGCTCTTGAATTTACAAACCTTTTACAGTACGCTAACAACCTAATTTGTTATTTCTAGATTTTTTACAGGCATAATTTAATTTTTATTAGAACTGGTTTCATATTGTACCCTAATTTGAGTACATTAAAATACGCAACCCTCCCACCGCCTCCTTGCGACGGGTCACCCCACCCCCTCATAAATTGTTTTCTTTTAGATTTCTGTAATTTTCAGGAAAACAGTACATGCTAGAATGAAATGGCGAATGAGTAAATTAATCTTCATAAAATTACCTACAAGCAAGTTTTGACATTCATTTCGATAAAAGTTATAGTTTCTGAGCAACGATGCACAAAGTTGGGTAAAATCGGTGATGAACAAAATTGTAATGACAAATTCAAAAATTAAACTGGGGCCGGGGGAAAACCCAAGGGTTTGTCAAACTTCGGCCCATATAATTATTTTCTTGTATGTATATATAATATATTAATATTTTCAGGGTAGTTTAAAATAACTATCTGAACTGAGCACATACACTACGAGAAATCCATTGTGCCACTCCTGAAATGACTCCCTCAATGAAGAGGAATTAATGAGTGGAAGGGGTTCAAATGTTACGTTAGAGATAAATCTCATGACGTCCCGAATATTCTTCCACTTTAATTACTCTGAGAGAAAAAGCTTTCCAAAAACTTTGTGTGATTGATAGTCCCTAGCCCCGTGTGACTTTTTTCTAGAGTTTGGCCATTTAGGTGGCCAAAGTAATATGAAAATATTATTATCTTCCAATCTTCGCAAACTCACTTATTTTACACGTTATTTTAGAAATATGTTATTTTAAAAAGGCATAGTACAAAACACACACAGCCACTTTGTGTCTTTTTCATCGATATTGCTCCGCCTATATGTCATAACATATGAAGATTATTAAATAAATCTTTTATTCGTACGTAAGTTTAAACCTTTATCTAACTATTAATAAAACATGTTATACCTAGTTGAAACATTTACTCCCCCCCCCCTTTCCCTCCGAGGGGGCCAAGTCTTCATACAATCCTGCCAGGTTTTGTTACTATGCATGATAACTCGAGTAAACTACGCCCGATTTAAAAAAATCCTCCATCTATCTATATCATCAATTGTGTCTATCTAACACGTGGCTAGTCATTTCTCCGCATCCATATTAGGCGCTCATATAAAGTGACGCAAGAGACGTGGGCTCGCGTCACACGAGTCGCCCGCAAGAAATTTCGGGCGATGCCTATTGCAGCGATGTGTCTTATTCGCGCGCGGACTCCTGGGTGCGTGGCCAATTGCGTAATCATGTCTAAACGCACCGCAGCAGCGCGTATGTCACCTGATACTTCAGCGCGCGTCCAGTGACACATCAATAATTTGTAATATTTTATTTATTACAATAAAAAACAAACCATAGGACGTATATACTTGAAAATTAACTAGACTCTGCGCATTAGTCATAACTATCGATTTCCGAAATATTTCTCTAAATCGGACACAGTTTAATCGAGCTATCGTGCATACTAACAATTTTCGCGCACGATTTCAAGACTTGGCCACTTGGGTGGCCGAAGTAAGAAGCAATGCAATGCAAGGTACACACATTTATTTTTAAATAATATTACACATAATCGAGTTCAACATCTCCATCATAGTCTACAGTTTTATTGAAGCAACTAAGACCTTGACATTTCCTACACATTGTGGAACAACGTAATCTAGCTCTGACACAACATCTTTTTCCGCAGTCCTTTTTGCAACCATCCATTTTGCAATCTTTAGAATTGATTCCGGTGCTGGTGATTTTGTTGTATATATGGCTGACAAAAAAAACCAACCCCAGTTTTCTGGGCTCAACACATTTCCTCGCCATGTTTGCACTTGAGGAAAAGCGCGCCTTGCATATAGACGAGCTGCGGCTGAAGTTGGTGGTAACTTTGACAAAATAACAGCACTGTTTGCTTGACCAACATTTGTATTAAAGCAAACATATCGTAATTTATTGAGATTTTTTTCGGCTTGCTTAGCTCCATGTAATTTAGGGATAAATCTTTCTCCAGCTTCTTCGACTTGCTAGTAAGTGGAATCCGCATTATTAAATACGTTAATAAAATATTGTAAGTCGATTTGTTTGTAAAAAAGCTGTGAGGACTAATGCTTTTCTTTGCCGTAGAATGCCGACGCTATATCGCAGCCACTCATTGCATGAAGAAAAAGATTGTTTCTCTTCATTTTTTAACTACATAGCAATTATTTTTGGAGTTCTGAACCTCTTTAAGCAAGTATATATTCTTGTTTGGAGGAGTTAGGCCTATTAAGAGATCCAACAGATCTATATCTTGCCCAACCACAACGAGATTTTCGTTTTCTTTGGCTTATTCTATTGCGGTTTGAACAATGGGCAAATCTGCATCGTCAGCTATTAAAGTCCTTATCCCTTCATGATCCAGTCTGTTATTGAGTTGCGATCTAAATCGTTCTTTGTTTATAATATTGCTTAAAAAGCTTGCCTTCGGTTCGATTAAACGATTGTGCTCATCAAACTCTATTACAGGATATGTTCAATTGAGCGTCCGCCTCATTCTTTCCGCGCTTTTAGTACTTGTAGAATATTCTCTATATCCGTCAAATACAACAATAACTATCTGGCCGTAACATGGTTTAATGAAGCATACATAAGTATATAAACATCAGAGTATATGCCTTGTTTTGGCCAAATCACTCTTTGTATCAAAGAACCGCCATCCAAAACGTATAATCGGTCCATACCCGGTATAGGCTCAGAGATAGCTTTAAAAATATTATATAATGCCGATATTTTTTTTTCTCATTGCTCCATTTTCTTCAAACAGTGAAAGAGGAACCGTTGTCAATTCGTGACATAACAGGCACGCAAATGACTAGGAGAGTGGATAACGGACATAATTCTTTGGAACAATTGAGTTGGGTCAACTTTCATAACATCAACAGTTTTATTTACTGATATGTGAAAATGTGTCATCGTTTTGACTGTATAAACGCACATCAACTTGAGATCTTCGATTTATTTCCGTCTTTCATAGTGCTGTGCAGGATCTCTTCTCCAATAGATTTTGCCTTAAAGGAGTTATTATGATCACCCGCGACTTACCGGTAGATATTGAAAGAATATTTGGTGTATGTATGAATGGAGAGTGACTTCTTAGCCATTGAATAAACTTTTCAGAATCTCTTTTATCTTTTTCATCCTCGAATCCCTGAGTTCTTCATATTGGCTACAACTGACATATATAATTCCGCAATAATCTTCGACAGCATCACAAATGAAGTGAGAAATGTGTAAACAAACTATCCACTCATTCAGCACACTTTCTTGAAACCCCCTTCCATGGCTCATACCATCGACACTTTTAATGTTTCTCATAAGGGTTTGCTCGATGATCATACCAGACTACATGCCACACCAGTGTTTCTTAGACCGCCGAATGGTAAAAATACATTTGCGAATTGTTCATATTCGTCTGGAATCATTATATCTATCAGAGTCCATATCCTATAGATATATTTGGCTAGCTTTTGCACAAGGGAAATAACCAGTTCCATGAAAAATTGGAAGCATTGCCTTTACACATTTTTTGTGAAGATCCCGATTTCCCGTTCTTTCCGCCTCAATGAAGTGTAAGACTATGAGTCAAAAGTTCAGAGTACTGTAACCATAGCTGTGGGGTTTCCGATACCTTGAAGTGTCATAGCATAGCTGATATATTCCAAGTTGAGGTTTGCGATTACCTCGTCCTCTTGCAGAGAATCAAAATTGGGAGCATTACAAACAAGTTGCATTAAGTAATCTTTAGCAGTTTGCTCTATTTCCATTTGTTCAAGAATTAGAACTTAAATAGCTCCTAAAGTAGTACAATGAGCTCTAATCGCTCTTGCATAAGCATGACCTCATATCATATGATTAACTGATGCATGAGCATATACTGTAGCCTATACATCAGAGAGTCCGCAGTCTATTAGGGTACCTATGGATCACAGAAAGGACATAAGCATATGGAACCCTCGTAACTCAACAACTAAAGAGTACCAACTGGCTCACTGCTGACGATCGCCACTATGTCTTTTGCTTTCATATACAACGGATGATCAAATGTGACAAAACATGTATGTTGGTTGCTTTTTTAGTTTCTTCTGCTGCATAAGTTAAAACCGTGAGTACAGTGCTATAATCACTTGGCGGATAGTTGACAAAAGGTAGTAGGTAGCAGTATCGTTGATTTCACATAAGGTTTCTCAGCGATAATTTTTTCCATAAACCCTTGCCATATGAAGGCATTTCAGGTATTTCTAGAAAGTGTCCGAACATCCATGAAAGGTCTTGATTTGATGGTTGAGCTACTTCTTCAAATGCGTCCATTGTATACACAACACTCAAAGGAATTTCTTTGAGACCTTTCTTGTTTTACCTTTGAAAAGTCAACTTTCTTATTTTTCGAGCTTCAGAAATGTCTTGAGCAGTTGGAGTTGCAGTCATCTTGGCAACTTGTTGAGGTTTCATTGCGCTACTAGGTGTAATCGACCTGATTCCACTCATGGCATGAAAGGTACTTTTGCCAGTCAAAGTAGTTAGAATCGGCGTTATCAGATTTGAATCGGCGTTATCAGAAACAAACTGCGAAAATGATTCGTTTTCTATTAATGGCTTCCAGGACTGAACGGTGGAAGACTCAAACAGGGTAACTTCCGCGCCGCTCTAGGCAGAGCATCGCTGTGACGCGGCATAACAGTTAAGAGCGGCAACGTCGCAAATTTCGAATAATGCCCGAACGCGCATCTTTTAAATCATTATTTTTTACTTCTACTCGATTTTATTCAATTTTGTGGCATCATTGCTAAGAAACTATAACTTGTATCTAAATGAATGTCAAAACTTATTTGTAGGTAATTTCATGATGATTAATTGACTCACTGGGAATTTCATCCTACCATGTACTGTTTCCTGCAAATTACAGAAATGTAAAAGAGCACATTTTATAGGGGGTGGGAGGGTTCCGTATTTCAATGTACTCACCTAATGGTATAGTAAAATACTACTTTTAATTATAAATACAAAAAAATATAAATTTTGCTGTTTGGTCCATATATCGAAATCCAGAATGAACGTATTACCCGTAGCACCTTAGTTAATGACGAAAATCTTATCCAAATTAAATATTCCTCTTGTTAGATCACCGCAGTTAAAATCTTGATGGGTCTTTTCTCTTCTACAGTCTCAAACTAGTGACAAAGTTGGCTTTCATGATCACTGTGATATAGCCAGTGTGGACCATGCCACCACAACTCATTATCGCTTAATTCTACACTAGTTCCTCCTCGACAAGCACAATCTGCTGGGTTGTGATATGTGTTGACATGTCTCCACTGATCTCGTTCCGATATGTCAACAACTTCGGACACTCTATTGCTGACATAGGTCGTCCACCGATGAGGTTCTCCCGTAATCCATTTTAACACTACGGTACTGTCAGACCATGCAAGTTAGTTCTCTCTGGGCACCTTCATTACTTTCGCCCCTCGTATAGCAATTTTGCTGCTAGCAGAGCAGAACACAATTCTAAGCGTGGAATGGATAGCTCCTTTTGGATCGGGGCTACCTTTGATGTGAAGTGATCAAATTACTCGTTCGAGACTTGGCCTTTCTCGTCTCTGGTTTTCAGGTAGACCACTGCTGCATATCCGGATTGTGTTGCGTCTGCAAACCTATGCAACTCTACCTCATGTTGTTTTTTTGTTTGCAACCATCTTGGAATAGTGAGTGTGGGAACGTTGAACAAATCAGTTCTGAATTGTACCCATTCTTGAAGAAGCTCCGACTTCAATCTTTCATCCCATTTCAGATATGACTTCCACAACTTCTGGATGAGAACCTTGCCTGTAAATATGATTGGTGATATCCATCCCATAGGGTCATAGAATATTGCGATATCTGACAACACTAATCTTTTAGTCACTTTTTCCTTCATCGCTGGCAATTGTAGCTGATACTCGAAAATATCAGTGTTCTGGTTCCATGTAATACCTCAGTAATTCTTAGTACTTTGAACACGTCATTGGTTTCGAAAATAACCGATCTATCATATTGTACATTCTCTACCTTGATATACTCTAACAGGCTTTGGTGTTGCTTCCCCATTTTTATAGCTCAAATCCACCTGCTATCATCAAATTCGTCATTTGGTTAAAAATCTCTACAGCCTCGTCATCGCTTTCGCATCCTGTCAGATGATCATCCATATAATAATCTTCCAGAGTTGTCTTAGATGCGATAGGATACTTAGAAGACTCATCCCTTGCCAGCGTCTGAAGAGATTTCACAGCCAAGTATGGTGCACATGCTGTGCCGAAAGTAAGTCGATAAGATTAAATAGGCTCTGTAGAATTAGACCTACAGACGACCCAATGAAAATCAGTATCCTGCTCCTGCACTCGGACTTGCCTATACATTTGTTTCAGATAGGCCACTAAACAGATCTGATGTAGTCTCAATCTCATCAGAATATCATCATTCTTTCCTTCCCTTTACTTGAGCGAGAAGGGGACAGGAAAATAATAGCACGATCAAGGAGGAACGAAGTACGAGAAATCCGATTCACTTATCAAGAAATATAATT
>JAOPUG010000152.1:22718202-22732189 GCA_027564375.1 Micropterix facetella
AGAATTATGCGAACACTCCGGGATTCTCACAGGAAATTTAATGATAACTCCTTCAGATTTGGATTTGAAATGACAGACGAATCAGATTTGTCGATAGAATTGCCACTCAAACTCTCACGATCTCGCGCCTATTTCAGTTTCCGGTTGGGTTAATTTTTGCAATGATAAAATAAAGAAGGATTCTCTAAATTCACTAGATAGATATATACTCCGGCCGTAAACTAGATATTCTATGATTCAATGGTATTAATTTTAAAACCTAATATTGAATCATTATCAACGACATATTTTCATTTAAATGATTTTTTTATTGAATAAAACTATTTTTACCAAAAGTATTATTTATTTAGCGATTTATGAAAGGTTTATGCGAATTCTTAGAATTATTTTCATAACGAATACAGTTCATTCTAGTAGCAATCCTGCGACAGTTTGCGACCCCGCTGCGAAAAGTACGATCGTTAACCTACGATTGATGCATCGCCGCGCTATCTGTCATTTTGTCTCCGTGCATCGCGTGTTACAATTTCGGAACTCATTTTTGGTGCATATTGAATGGAATTTGATTAATAAACGTCGGAAAGATATGACCCGTGTTACAAGTATTTAAATTTTCGCTAATGGCAAAACCAATTCATTGAAATTAAATAATATGAAATCCTTGAGAGGTTTACACTAAGATAAAATCTTCCAGCAGTTGTAACGGCGAGACGCAAGATACCGGACTAAATGTATTACATATTACGTCGGAGAGACACGTATAGTAAATGTTTCGATTAGACATAATACAATTCTACACAATGATATGATGGCAATACTATTGCACTGGACCTCAACATATCATCACGTCGAAACGCCACTACAAGTCATCACTGCAAGTAGTAAAAGTGTAGTTTGGTTGTGCGTTAATAGATGGCAAGCTTGTCTATTTATTTAAAGCGTAATGTCGACCGATCGAATTTGAACAATATAATCACTTTAGCATAATTTTCAACAGTATACCAGTATAGTCATCTTATTTGACTGGTTGATTAATTGAAAGTGAATGCCCTTGGAAGGGCTGATAATGGAGAGATCAGTTCACCCATTGTTTTAGGACATGGTATTACAGTACTCGTACTATACATATAGGTACTTGCACAGTGTGCTGATTACCTAGAAATATTGAGTTATGGCAATCATGCTACACACTGCTTTCGCGGTTCTACGGTATTGAATGGCATCATGGCTTTTAAAAGTATGACGCATCTCAAGGAACTACAGTGACGGTACAATAATGCTAGCAACATTCGGACGTAAAGGCTGTCAGTTTAGTGGAGATTTAGCCTTGTAAAGTAGGCAACGAGGTTTTACATGCAAAAAATGGTCATAAACTATTATGCCCCATACATTATCGAGCATGGTGATACATCCGGTCGTAACCGTGTAATATCGTTATATAGCTCACGTCTTTATTTTCTTATCTATGTATTAGTTGGTTCTATCGCACCTGAGGCTCCCGTTATCAAATAGATCGAATTTCGAACGTTACAGGGGTCGTTCATTATAACATTGAAAATAATTTGTTTAAATTATAATATTTCATTGCATATCATTATGATATTGGATGAATGAATGAATGAATGAGAGCAACTCGCATATAACAATGTTGCAATAATTACACTTTAACATTTGATTTACATCGGATATTTTTATAAACAAAAGAACGTGAGCGCAACGAAACCGTCCGCACACCGGTGTTTAAACGATCGCTTTGAAATTCAACGAAAAAGTTGTCTAAATTATAACAATAATTCCAAATAATAATATTCAACTCTAAAATCAACAGACAGTCAATGCTACGTGCGAAACCGCCGCCCCGGCTTTTAACTAATATCTTCCTGCATATGGTTAGTATAAAAAAAACAACGTCAGAAAAAATCGTAACGTCACCGATTTGAAATACTAGTTTTCATGAAATCACCGAAGTTAAGCAGTGTTGGGCATGGTCAGTACCTACTTAGATGGGTGATCGCCTGAGTGAGTACTGCCACGTGATGTTATAAAAACCGGCTAACTGTAAGATAATTGTCGTTAGACATTAGGGTGGCCTGTTACTGCAGTGAGAATAAAGAATTTAAAAAAAACGAAAAAGAACCGTATATTAAGACCTAGGATTAATATTTACAATGTATTTTATATCTAGTATTTTTTAGTCAATAAATAGGTCACTCGGGGTGGAAAGGAGGGGATGGTATCTGCGCTCACCCCCCGCGCGTTTACCCTTTTGGTACGCGCGGGGTTGTCGTTGCATGACATCCCGGATAGACAAGACGACCATAGTCGTTATAACTAACCTGGCGGTGGTCGGGGTTTCTGCCCTCGGCTACCGCATTGAGGCTCTTAAAAAGTATATTAATACTATCGGGGAAGTACATGTCAGGTCTAAAGTTTCTGTTATTCTTGACAGCCATGTCGTATTTTATTTACATTTTTATTATTTATTTATTTTGAAGTAAAGCACGACATACATATTACTGCGGAATTACAAGATATTATTTTATAAAATCAGAAGCAATAAAAAAGCAAACTGCAGCATATTGGTCACTATGTCAACGCCACTTAACTAGGCCCAGATCTGTACTAAGGCAGGCGTACCAGAAATTTATTTTCTCGTGCATACGCGTTATTATAATTTAAAGAGTCTCAAAAAACATATTAGGAACATAAATGTTCGTTTAAAAAAAAATTAGGTTAAAATGATACCTAGAATTTGTCAAATTATAAGCCTCAATTGGAATAAATGGGGTCAAAATGGAAATAATAAACGATATTTCTTTAAAAAAATAAGTACTAATAATGGAAACCGTTTAATAGCAAAATAAAAATGATATCTTTAATATCACATATTTACCATAATAATCACAAAAAGTAAAATAAAATTAAAGATTTGCCAAAAAAGTATTTTTTTTTCTCACACGCTTTAAGAAAATTTATTGTGAAGCCTTCCTACGTCTTTACTCTTTCAGTTTTACTTCGGCAACGTAATTGGCGAAGTCTTGAAATCCTGCGCGAAAAATGGTACTATGCACAATACCTCGAGTGACCTACTTTCGATTTAAAAAAATCTTCTACCAATCGATAGTTACGGCGCAGAGCCCAGTTAATTTTCTGTACGACGTACGGTTCATATTTTTTCATATTGGGTCTGTAAGACGTACGGTTCATATTTTTTCTAATAAAAATATACAATTCGTTGAGGTACGTCATTAGGCACGCGTTTTAATATGCGATTATAGCGTTATATATATATATATAGCGATTTCGGCCGAGATGGATATATAATGATATATAACGTTAGCTATACGCTTCTCAACGTATGAGCTCTTGGTATCGATGAGCGCATATTATTGACAAGTTTCAGATATTGACCGAAGTTTGATAACCCCTTGGGTTTTGCCCGTGCATATTTATTTTTATTGCTTAAAATTTATTATTTGTGCGTCCTATTCTTTCCATATTACCTGACCGGTAACCGGATATAAAATGTAAATATTACTAAAAAGGTTGCATAATTTTATCATATTTATCATAAACAACTATTATACTAGATATTTATCTTACTAGATAATTTCTTTTAAAATGTCTTGTAATGAAAAACTTTTTGAAAAATCAAGTAACGAGTGCGTCAAATACGTTTCAATTAATTTCTATGGTAAACGGCTATTTTTCTATAATATCGATGTGCGAAGTTGAGAGAGAAAAAGGGCGAAAACTGTAGTAGTTACTATAACTTTCATTTTTTGTTATCATCCCTTACACAAACTCTATTCTAAATTTAATATTTATATTTATAATTTCATGGAAGTTTTGATGTCACAATGTCAGATTCCTTTTTGCTTGCTTCGAGTAAGTAATCAATCCACGGAAGCAAAATAATACAAAAAGGTGTCACCCAGTCTTAGCACAACTACTCAATGAAGGCAGAGATATAAACATCAAGACAAAGTTAAATTAAACGGGCTCTCCTCCAGTAGGTAAAATATACAGGTTATATATAAAATTACATTAATAGTGCATTCATAGCGCGAGGTCCGATCGTTGACATACGAGTATATCCGTTGTGTTTTAACGCAGCGTTTAAAAGTGATAATATTTTTAAAGCTATGTTTCTATCGGAGTAATCAGTAACATGTAATGTGTATGAGCCAGAAAATGGAAGAATTGGCCTCGTATAGTAATAAGATGGGAAAAAGGCTATCACTTAAGAATCCGGAAAGTGATAAAAATGCATTAACTCGTAACTCCACTATCGCGCCGGTGCTAAAATATATAGATACTCGTAATATATAATTACGCTGATAACTGACTCGCTGATTGAATGTGTAACGCTGTGGCGCCACGCTTTAGATAATGTGTAAGGATGGGCGGAGGTGGGGCGAGAAAGGCTGGTAGTGGAAGGAGGTACTATTCGTGACTGAAGCTACTTAGGGGAGAGGGGAGAGGGGAGAGGGGGCTAGTCTCTAACGGACGGTAAAACCGGATACAAGCTGTGCCGGCTGAAAGGCGAGTATTTTCGTCTAATTCTTCCCCGTGTTTGGTGCATCGGGGCTCGCTTGGTCGGTTGCAAATAGTACAGCTTCGTGCGCCGAGCCCTGTGGTCGCAAGCTTAGTTTTGTTGTCCGTAAGAAAAGCCTTTAACAATACCTTCAATTTTCTAACGACATACATATGCATAAACAATATGTGAATAATGTTTTAAATAATTGTTTATATCTAAGACATAACCAGAACCATTTGTACTCACTCAGGTGAGCTAATTCAAGATATGTAGCTTATGAAATGGTATTTTTTATTATCACGTGCTTGTGTACTTATTTGCAGAGATATCCTAATTAATTCGCCGAAAAAAATCGAAAGAAACAAGAAAATAACAAGAGACAAAAACAGTCTACACTGGACAAAGACAGAAAACAAGAAAAAAATAAATATAAGAAACAAGAAAAAAGAAAAAAGAAACAAGAGAGAGTCTACACTGGACAATAGCGGTTGCAACATCGTGGAAACGTCGGGGCTACCAAACTTCACAAGGTAAATTCGTTTTATCCTATTTACAAGGGGCATTTGGGTAGAAGAAAGACTAAAAGAGGCATTGGCGTTGCAACCACCACCACTGCGACTGCGAGTCTCTGGTTCTTCAACTTCTAATATGGCATCCAGCAACGCTGCAAGCGCAAGTATGTCCGCAAGGGTGCAATATCCGGTCTGTGTTAGTCGTTGAAAATATTGCTAAATGCTTCTAAGAGCTAAATGCTTCTAAGAGGCTAATGGGTACCGGAATTCGAAGAACCCAAAAGAGCGAGAAAATAAGAACCCAGAAGACCCTTTTCATGGAACATGCATATGTATACTGTAAAAACAATAATAATAAATAAAACAAATAAATAAATACTGTAAAAACAATTAAATAAACTGTCAAAAAAGGTAAGGTACAGGGAAAGATCGGAATAGGATATTTGTATGGCGGAGAATACGAGTTGAGATTTATGAATAATAAAATCACTTTTCAATGACTGCTTGAAAGTGGATAGAGAACTAGCTACTCCAATATCTGAAGGAAAGTCATTCCATAGCCCAGCTGTGTATATGGAAAAATAATAAAACGGAAATAAATGTTATGCTTTGGTATCCAAAGAGAATTGTTCTGACTTGAGCGAAATGACAGACCATGACTTTCTAACGGGTTAAAGCTTCGTTGAGATAAGGTAGAGATATCGGGTTATACTTAGGCCATAGTGAAAGTTTCTGGTTTCTGATCAAGTAAAACACTTATAATGTGTATATAGTATTTACTGTGTTTCATATGACAATTTATATAATTAATCATTCTTTGAAACCATTGGGAAAAGCAGTTGAGCTAGTCTTATATTGATGTCTCTAAAATGGCTTCTCGGACCACTATTACCGCCGCTACTGGAGTTGTGAACTGTATACCTCGAAGTTTATCCTTAATTTTTGGAAAAAAAGAAATCGCAGGGGGCAAGGTCCGGTCTATGTGGGGGATATGTCATCTGTTCCAAATTTGAGATTTTTAAAAACGCTATTGTCATCTTAGCGGAGTAGGCGGATATATTGTCGTGATGGAGGACTACTCTGCTACAAGGACGCTTTCCACGACTTTTTCTTGAATACTGGGCAAGCAAATGTTAACGTACCAATCCTCAGTGACTGTTCTTTGTAATGTCGTGTAATGTCCCGTCTTGCTAAAAAAACCACCATCATTTTACGAGTACTTTGACCTTTCTTGACATTGGTCGGCAAATCCTCCAAAGGAAAGACTTACTCTGCCAATTGCCCCATTCTTTCTGACTCGTAATAGTACATCAAGCTTTCTTCTCCTATTACGATGACTTTTTTTAATATCTTTAAAGTGAATTGCCAGTTCCAGAAACTTACATTATAGCCTACGTAAAACGGGAAGAATATGAAGGTGTATCAGATCCAGTATCCACAGCCAGTTCAATTTTGCTAGAAACGTGGTGTCATGGTCATACTCACGAAAATTTAAAAGATATCGCATGCAAATATTTTTCAGTCGCTTTAAGTAGCTCGAGATGTACTTTATTGATATCTAAATAAGTGGTCTCTACGGATTTGCCTCATCCAAATTTACCGCTTCCAGTTTAGCTCAAAGTGAACCTTCCAGATTTGCTGCATCTAAATTTTCCGCTTCCAATAGCGCCGCATCCAAATTTGTCGCATTCAGAATTGCCGCAAAATGGAAATATCAAAGTAGATTTGGTATTACAACCATGCAATTGTTGATTAAGCGACGTTTTCACAATGCAAAGTTAGTTGCAATACTTTTTATTCTGGCAAGCGATTGGAATTATGGCAATCCTCTCAGATATTTTAGTCATTTCAAAAGTAAACGAATCAACAAAACGATTTATAAGAAACATAACATTTCATTTATTTTACATGTTGTAGCAAATTCGAGAATGTGACTGACAAAGATTAACAACGATAACAAAAAAAATATTGAAACATTAATGACGTTTTATAAAGATATTCCCATAATATTAAAAAAACTCAAACACAGATCAGTATAGCTTAATACCGATCGGCACTGATTTTCAATTCCTTCTTGAACACAATGTTGGTAGATGTACAAAATAGGTAGGTACTATATTATTTGCGTGAGCATTGGTATAATGGTCATGAACGGATGTACAATTTTAAAATTACATTCACAATATAAGTATGGCTGGGTATTTTCTATGACCATATTATTGACACGAACTATGTGTGATGGCATGTTTACGGAGTGAACGATTTCATAGCAATATTGGTGTGTTGAATCGTACAAAAGCTAGATTCGCAATGTTTACACTTTCATTCTGATATACAATTGAGGTTGTCAACTGCTACTGGCGAATCTGGCCTCCCTGGAGCGTTTCAAAGAACTTTATCGCTATATCACACCGGAGTGAAACACAGAGACTTGGTAGACGAAGTCAAATCTATGTACCAAGCTCCACCTCAGCCCGAGAGAGGCCAACTCCTTACCACGAGGCACTGTGAATTTTCAAACCCAGTGGGGCGGGGTATCCTCGTGCCCTCGCTCCCATATTTAGACGGATTTCTCCATCCACCAGTTTGTTTCCAGACTCGAAGTCACTTGCGCAACCTCTACTTATCGTGATAACGCGGCATTCCGTAACTCGAAAATATCGCGGACCCGTGGTGTTCTTTACTCGGTAATATCATAGTAGAAATAGAATTATTTTTTTACTATGGTAACATTCACCCGATATCGGGTGGACATCGGGTAATTTCTAAGGATAGGTGACGACAGGTCGACACCTACCCCCGCGCCCAGATCCCTCCGGGTCTCAGTCAGTGACAAAACGGCCAGTTTTCCCGTCCCGTGCGTCAGCTATCCAGTTCCGCCCGAGTTTCCGTCACCAGATCCGCCGCACAGCGGGCTCACCAGGAAGGTCCCTCTTCGAGGAGGCTCTTGGATAGGGGCTACCCCGCCAGTTGAGCTGAGAGGTTGACATATCAGCCACCATAGCCCAAACTACAAGAAACCATTAGGAATCGTTGGATTTTAAAATTCGTGATATGGGCGAACCTGCCATCCCGAGGCGTTTCAAGGAATTTTATCGTTATGTCGCCCAGAGATGAAGGCAGAAAATTTTGATCAATACAATCCATGTATCCAATTAAACCCCTACCAGTCAGGGGCCAAACATACGGATATCAAAAACACCCAGTGGAGCACCCTCGCCCCCGGACTACCAAATTTAGACAGAATTCTACATCTACATTAAAGCTCAAGCTACACGGAACCATTTGGAACCATACTGAGTGAGCTTTGTTTCCTCCAAGAAATTTATTAACAGAGAGAAATTGGGTTTTCATACCCACATGTTCCAACCGAGTCGATTTCCCAGATATTTACATTTCCTCATTACAAAAATAAATAACAATCTAAAGGCTATACATATCAATTTCCTCATAGATGGCACACTTTACTATGATTAAATAAAAAAGATTTAGATTATATGTATGAATATTTGAAAGACTCATTAGCATTAGAAAATAAATTACAATATTCCTTTATAAACTTATTTAAAATCATATTTTGATGCATATTTTAAAAGCATAATTTAAAATCAGAGATGGAAATGCATACAGTCGCAGTATGGGAAGTAATGAAATTGCATAAAAAATATGAGGAACTTTCTCATGGTTTGGAATGCAAATTATTATTTTAAATATAGCATTCTCGTACTATTGAGATACTAAAGTTCCTATTAAATTTAAAGAAAATAAATGAATCCATTGCTATGTAGAGATGGCTTTGGTAGCATCTTATTTGTGGGTGTGTTGGCAGCAATGTAAAAGGAGATCCAATTATTTACATATCAAAAAAGAGTAATGAATATTTTGACGATTATTCGGTGAGGTTTCGTCCCATTTTTGTATAGTCGAATTACGGGAGTAATAGATTTTGACCTATGGTCTGCTTGAGATGTACTGGAAGAAAACTCTGCAACCGTCGAAGGCTATGAATGCCATTGTAAATTCGCCTACTTTTTTCATTGATTGCTAAGACATCGTATTGTCCACGAGTATATCTAAGTCCTTTTGAATAGTTACTCAATGACGTTGCCCGTGATTTATACTTGGTATATAGATGTCAGGGAAAGGGAGAGCAAATACTTTTGATCGCAAATCACAATCAATTACGTCTTAGCGGGTTTTAAACAATGCCATAACGTCTGACCATGAATAAAAACAGAGTATATGTCAGGAATGACAAAGTGAATATTATCCGGTTTCGTATCAATATAAACTTGAAGGTATTCAGCATAAAGATGGTTTGAGGTAGTACAATCCAATATACTTTCTTCCTTAAAGGCAGGTGCTCCTCAACCTCAAATAACGTACCCTCCGGTATCAGAGCAGTCCACTAGGAGCCACGGTGGTACAATTAATTAAATGATTCGTCACACCGTGGGGAGCACGTTTATTGCACGGCATCCTAACTCGCCAAGCGTTAAGTAATTTCGTTTTTCTGGCGATTTTCAGTGATATTTTAATTGGCTGTGTTATACGATAATAAAAGCGAGGTGGTCCAGCGCCAAAAAAATAGATTTTTCCTGTCGTCCAAATAATACCTATTGGATTTTTTCAGATCGAGTAAAGTTTTTATAAGGAGGTACATCAAGTATTAAATAAATAAATATAACCGTTTACTTACTTACTTGCATTGAAAGGAGTATCCGGCTTCCCGAGGCGAAGGAGCTAACTAAGTTATTTAGATAAAGTGCTCATCAGGCCGTACGGTGCCGCTACATCAATTTTATGGTTCTTGTGGCGTGCGAGCGCACGCTGAGCGATATTTTCTCGCCGTATTTCACACGCAGGTTGCGTTGCGTGCTCGGGACGGCGAATTCCATGCTTTTATATTCCGGCCGCAGATAGCAAGCTACGTTAGCGAGCACATCAAAGCACTGCCAGGACGCGATAAAAACCCCGCACTGTGAGCTGCAGCAAGTATCGTTGCCATTCATGAAAATAGAATATTAAAGCAAAAAATGCTATATTTTAACAGTACCATTTTTTACATTAAGGCGTATTCTCGTATTTTCTGGGATATAATATCTCAAAAATGATGCACCGCTGCCTCCAGTCGCCGTCATTTGTGACGTCACCACTCATGTGCCGGGCCGTTATAGAGAAAATCGTATGTATGACATATCCGTCCATCCTTCCGTCCATCCGTACGTTCCCAGCTGGATCTCAGGCACTATATAAAGAAAAATGGATAAGGCGACAATGTATGTAAATTTCCACGATTACATTTACTGGCAATTTTTGAACCATTGTAGTGCATTGTGTGATGACGTTAGCCAAGTGAAAAAATATATCATAACTAATGGTACCTTTCTTAAATAAACAACTATTTCATATTTTTCAAACTGGATTGGAAAATTGCGAGACAAAATAAATCTGGGAGCTGTAAAGGATTTTTCCTTTAGTATTTTTTGAACCGTCGCATCGACTTAAAGTCTCTGCGTTTCGCCTCAGGGTGATAGAACGAACATATCGTTAAAACGCTCCGGGGTGGACGGGTTCGCTCGTAACAGTTGACACTCCCAGTTGTTCTGCTACATTGTCCTGTATCAAGCTGATTTTCGATACTTCGTCGAACAATGTTAATATTTCAGTACAGCCGGCCAGACCTCGTACTTTGGTGCAACATCTCTGCAATTATCTCTGATATCGTGGTTGCGTCTGTCTTATTTCTTGTTAGGGCACGTCTTCATTATTTTTCTTCAGATTTTGTAGCAAACAGATGTGTGCATCAGGGCAGCTATCGGTATCTGAATGTTTTTTTTTTTCATTTACACATGTTTTTATTGTGACCTTTTTCAAGCATATGGAACATCATCGTTTTTTTTTATCCAATACCACCGTTGATCAACTAACATATCGAGAAATTTTCGGCAGGCGAGTGTAGCATTGCTAATTTATTTACAGTACTGATACTTGTTTGTCGACTACTGAGTTGCATTGTCCACAAGACTTTTTTTATTGCTTTGGCACATTTGGTTTTTTTTTCAATATTTTACCGAATAGCCTCTTGAGAGTACTTCGAATGATAGCATATTTTTTTTTAGTTCAATTAGTAAAGCTCGAACTAAATTCCACAATGCTTCAGTAAGATTCTAGTTCATCGAATTAAATTATTATTATCACTAAAACCGCACATACTTACCCCTTATCAAATAATAATATTCACCCCCCGTCTTTAGCAAGATCCTTTAGTACAATAATTCGCGAGCGCCATGCTCGTATGCAATTTAATTGCCGCTGGTTTTGGGCCACTTTAATTTTTTACATTTTCCTATACGACTATCGTTTATAATTTCTTTCTGCGTTGATAATTTTATTTTCTTGCTACTCTTCTTCAACTTCTGCTTCGATTATCAGTTGCCGAGCACTAGCTGTTCGTCGGCCATTTGAATCTCGACGGATTGCTTGCTCCCCTAGATGGCTGCTGCTGATATTGCTGCCGCATCGGTATAAGCTTCTTCAGTTTTTATTTATGCTCCCTTTCAGTTGCGTTCATTTCCATTTCCAGCTGTCCAGCTTCCTTTCCAGCTTGCTATGGTGGTAATATTAGTAGACCTGTGCGATCGTAGATTAGCATTACCGTATTATCTCTAGCTAGTGCTCGAACTTGATATGCTGAGCGTATTTCATATTCAATGATTTCGATGTTGCTTTCATAGTAATCCTCGATAGGGATCCTTTATTTGCGGAAGAGTCTGTAGATCCATATTAAGTCGCTGAATTACTACATTATAATATTAACTTAAATGTTAATATGGCATTAGGTTGGTATTTTATATCCAGTCTTCGTCCTAAAGTCTCTGTGTATCTTTCCGGGGCGATATAGCGAACATATCGTTAGAACACTCCTGGGTGGCCGGCTTCGCCCGTAGCATTTGACAATCACAAGTGTCCCAGATATCCAGGCAGTGGGACAGTCATAGTATTCACGACATGAACCTGCTCATAGTCAGAGTGGTGACTTGGATTATTATTTGGATCGGTTTACATATGGTATCATGTTAGGGATTCGCGATAAATTATTACATTACTGAATCGCCAACTGCAGAATGGGACCTATTGCCTTTTTTTTTATTTTACAGGAAAACAAAAACCAGTGGACTGAAAAATATTCTTAAATAACTCCATTAGTAAACAATCTTATTAGTTATAAATAAGATTACCGAATTTATTCAGCACTCGACGTTTCGGCGATGTTGCAACCACCGTTGCCTACGGTAGACTAAAGTACTGTCAGTGATCATCCGCTGTTCTGCGGGTAGGCGGAAAACTGCTGCTGCTACTGCATAGATTATAATGGTGATGGGACGGCGGACTGTAAATTCAACGCTTTAAAGTATTTCCTTATGAGCTGTTTATCAGTGGTTGACTTCAGATTACGGAACCAATTGTACATATCCATTAGCAGTCTGTATTGGCGCATAATAAAGGAATAGAAATCCATGCCTATTTCTAATATTTTAAACATATTTCGATAAAAAAATGAAGTCAAGACATACACTTACATTTTTATTTAAAAAAAATCGTTTCACTGTGCGTCGCCGCGTCATTCCGCAGCTATGTGGGGTTATTTCAGCACTGCACTTCAGCACTGCATATCCTCATGGATAAAAAATAACTATGTAACTGTGAGGAACATCGCCTATTGTAGTTAAGTGCAAATGGAGACGGTAGACATGAAATGCAAGGATTTTAGACAATTCGTAATCCTCGAATCTCTTTTCCAAGTTCTCCATCCATTGTGTTCTTGATTATAAGAAAGATAATCTACTGAGACAAGATGCAAGGGTAAAATTGATATGGTTTTGGTATTAATTTAAAAAAAATCTATTCTTCAGTCAGACTTTCTTATTTGTTTGTCCATTTTGTGGTATTCCAAAATAAAAACTTAATAGTAATAAAAAAATTATTGTAGGTTATAACTTGGTTTACAATATGTAGGTTTTGTGACTATCCTTTAAGAATAGGAAATAGTGACATTACAAGTAAACAGTAGATACGGCTCGGACATGACTGAGCCCTTCCAACTTTTTCCTAAAACAATGCTCCTTTTTATAGCCTTACATAAATATGTATATATAAATATTTGTTTGATGGTCATTTTTGGTCATGGTTTGGTTTTTGGTTATTGTAGTATAGCAGTATAATGATAGTGTAGCAGTATATCGATAGTATAGTAGTATAAGCAGTAGTATATCAATAGTATAGTAGTAAGGCGATAAAAAAAGCATTGTTTTTAGAAACTGGTAGGGGGAAAACCCCAAAGGGTTATCAAATGGCCAATATATAAACCGCTCGGTTTCCGTCGTATCGGTATCAGGCGCGTATACAAGCAACGCAAGAAAAGTGGGACGGCGTCACTGCCGCAGCTTAGGTGTCGGATTAGAAAACAGAAATATTAAAGAATTTTTGATCGCCATCTATCGGCTTAATTCTACTCACTTGCAAGAAAGATTTGGCGACGCTTGATAGATGACAAAATTTGAATAATTTTAAAATTAGGTTCAAAATACAATGACAACCCTCTTCTAGACGTATAGTGCCTTAATACATTCGTTTTACTATTTTGGTAGATAAGCGGTAGCCGCAAACTTAACTGACTAGAAACAAAAGAACCGAATGTCGTACATACCCCCAACTCTGCTCAACTAAACTCTGTGCAATGGCCATAACTATTGATTGGCGAAAGATTATTTGAAATCAGGCGTAGTTTACTCGAGTTATCATGCATAGTAAAAAAAAACCTTCAGGATTATACGACTTGGCTACCTCTGGGGAGCCGAAGTAATTGATAAATGAAATGAAATGTATCCCATTGACAGTTTATGGGGGTATTATTAAATCCAGGCTTTGATAG
>JAOPUG010000152.1:22806522-22818609 GCA_027564375.1 Micropterix facetella
TAAACTGAAAGTATGTTTGACCAGCTAACTTTTCATCTGGATATATTATATGAATCCGTTGTATTTTTCTCATAATCATGTAAAGCATCTTGTTATTATATTTTCTGACATTCGTGAAAATTCAATTTTTTTCATATCATATCATATCGTTTTTCCTTGTAGTGAATTTAATTCATTACGCCCTTTCATTACCGACGCGACTGGATAAAAAACAATCCCTATGGATTCTTTAAAAACTATTTTTTATTCCACTGCGAATATTTCCGTCATCCTCGTCAGTTACCGTGTACTCGCTATTCTATGTGAAGGGTAGAGTAGGGTAGGATAGGGTATGCTAGGGTATGCTAGCTTACATAGGTAGGTAGGCCATTCAATAAATTCTCGGTATATATAGTTTGTATACTTTTAAATACTGGCCATATACATTCACTTATAGCCAATAAATAAATATAAAAATGGAAAAAACATTCATTTGTTTTTTTGTTAATATTCAACATAGACGCTACCAATATGAGCAATTTTACGCTTTTAGTAAAATTAGAGCATCGCGCTTTTATTAAATTCTTAATCAAAGAAGGTAAAAGCCAAAAATGAATTAAAGAGGAAATGGATGCTGGCACTTCATTATCTATTATCCAAAAGTGGTCGAGTGAATTTAAACGTGGGAGGCAGAACATCGAAGATGACCCTAGCGCCTGCCGGCCGGTAGAAGCCATTTCACAGGAAATTGTTGAAAAACTGGGGATAATTTAATTGCAAAACAGTCAAGTGAAGATCAAAATGATAGTTGGGAGATTTGGCTTTTTTACCGGTACCTTACACAACATCATTTATGACCAACTTAGTATGTCATGGGAAATAAATCAGTTCCTCTATAAAATGACGTAATATTTTAATAGATCTACTTTTTAGATTTGTTTTTTTTTTGTAATGTCTAAAATAATATAAGCGTAGGAGCTTCTACGAATTAGTTGTATGGATAAAATAAAACAGTGCACCGGTCTAATTAGAGAACGCTGTTTCTTTTGTGCGCTGTGCTCGAAATGGTTATTAGACTGGACCGCATTCTAATATCAAGAAAACAATGGAAAAAGAAGATAATTCGGAAGACTGGCGGGAAGACACCGAGGGGAGCATCAGAGGAACATCCCTCGTAAATGTCTCTAGGGCACGTGCGCTAAGGACATTTCTCTAACATAAAGGCCTTGTTTCTGTCGGCCGCCCGTCCCCAACGCTCTAGACTTACATAAATAATTAAAATATTAATTTCTTACCCGTAAAGTTGCCGTTCTACAGTGGTTATTTAAGACCAATAAATTTTCTTTAAGTATATATTTAAATATTCAAAATAATAACTCTTATTTTCTATGAATTTTAATAGGATTTATTTCGCTGCTGTAAAACTCTCGACGACGGAATCAATTAATGTTTTAAAGATATTTTTCACTACCTTTTGGAGTTGATTTTTTGCTCCATCACAAAATATCCAAATCTCGAAAAAAGTGGATTTTTTATGTGGAGCAAGGTCTGGCGAGTATGGTGGGCGATGAAGAGTCTCCAGTGGCGATTGAGGAACACAATTTGAAAAGGGAATACCGTCACACACATTAAAATTTATTCGAACTTGAAACTACAACTCGATATGAAATCGAAGACTATCACGGTTGCTTGACATTATAAATAAGATAAACGAATTCAACACGTGAAATTTATAGCATCCGATGTTGCAACCGCCGTTGTCCAGGGTAGATTGACAGAGAGAACCTGGACAACGGTGGTTGCAACATCGCCGAAACGTCGGATGCTATGAACTTTACGCGGTAATTTCGTTTTATCTTTTTTATAACTACGACTCCAATCGCAATTATATAAGATCAAAGTGGCCAGTGTGTAGAAACGCCAATTACATAGGTAACGACCTTATATAATATATCCACCCCATAGAAGTAGTGTATGTTCGAATATATTGAATTCACGAGAAAAGTGTAGTAAAAAATACGCATGTAATGTTTACCTATTTAATATCCCAACATCCAGCGCCGAAACAGTCGCATTATGACAAAGTTAAAATATTTGTATTGCCAGATGTCCCAGTGCCATAAAAATCGCAGCCTGAAATCTAATGAAAGGGTAACATAGAACTAGAAACTACCATGGGCTAGTTAAAAATTAAAGTTTTTAAAATTTACAAAAAAAAATAGGTGCAAAATTTATATCAATGTATTAAAAAATAAGTTTTTTATGAACGTTGAAAATTGTGATTTATGATAATGGCATGAAGTAGTTTATGTGTAAATGAAGAAAATTGGCTATACATATTCTTTAAATAAATTGTATACATACAGCTCCTTCGCTAGTTTTTAGTCACGGCTTATAATTTTTCAGGAGATATGAATTACATATTTCCGTTAAATGCAACCGCTCCCAGAAGCTAGTTTGACATTTTGGTCCTGGCATATCCAGGAATATAATATGGTTATATTTTTATCCGCATATACGCATAAATGGTCATATTTTTATCATAAAATACCGTTCTTTGAACATAAGGTGAGGTATAAGACATTAAAAGGTAAAAGTGCGTGGCTGCGACCGTTGTCAACGTGCGTTGATTGTAGATGATGACAGCCAGAAATATTTCGGACGAAATTATTTAGGATAATAAGGGTTCATTTTGGCCGTTACACTTCTAGAATAAACTTTTCCAATACAAAAGTATATTTATATTATTTAAGTCATATTCAAAATGACTGTAAATTTGGTTGTAACACATAGGCGTAAAGTAATAAAAACAGCTAGTGTGAAATTTCGTAATAAACCAAATAATAAAGTAGTTCCCTATTATGTGGGCAGCCCTCCTACGGCTCTCGAAAGATCCCTCACTTTGATCTTCTTATGCGGCCTAGAAGGACCAACAATGTGGCAATCCCCTTGAAGGACAGCCGATAATCTGAGGTGCTGATCCGGTGCTAGAAGGGCCAATTTCGAAGGGCTATTTCGGTGGCCCCAGAGAGATCAATAATAATCATGATGTGTGATTCAGCGAATTTCGCCTGTTTATGGGTTTTTTTGACATCTATCGGGTTGTAAGACCAGTCGACGTTTCGGACGACTCGATACTTGAAATAGGTAAAATCCTAGGAATGTTAAACGGGCAGTTATTCCTCCAATTTTGCCCCTTTCCAATCTCCGATAAATGGGTGTTCCTAAGCGTAAATCCGGGAAACAGTCAAACTGGTGTGGGAATTTTCGGAGTTGTAATAGTCGGATGGGGACTCTGAAGGTTCAGAGGTAAAAGTGGAAACATTTATCAATTTCTGATGCTTTGAAGACGATTTTCTCCCTTGTTAGTCGCGCTGGTCCATCGGATTGTCGAGTGACTCGGGTCCAAGTCGCTTCCGAAGATCGGCAGTTTACTCCTTCAATCTCCTTTTATCACACTGTTGGTTAAAAATAAAGGTCTCACAAATATTCTTTCCAATGATGGGTTTTTAGTCAGAAACCAAAGGTATTTAGGTTAAAGACGAAAAGATTGACTTAAACGTCTTACGTCTTGTGGATTTACTGTTTTAAGATTTAATATTATGAATTACTGTTTTACAAATTTGGCAATTTTACTGACATTAATTTTGATTTTTATTACAAAAATGGTCTCTTGATCAGCATTGATTTGACAGCTTTTATTTCGATGGTATGTTCTTTAAAAACAGCTAAGCTAAATTAACAATGGCATTTTATCTTGGTCCAGACTTTGATGGGTCGTTAATGGGCTAGGGTCATTCGGGAGCGTGGCGTGCGATATTATCTACTCGCCGTTAGATGACAATACGGGTCTAAAAACGTGCGAGTTTCTGATTTTAAATTCTAAATATAGAAACTAGGTTTTAATTCTAAATATATTTATGTTTTATAAATTATATTTTTGTACCTTAACCTAATGTATACTACCGTGTATATGGATAGGGTTTTTAAACTAGCCAATTATTCTACTTATATATGCGTAAGTTAAATTGCCTAAATACATGAATATTATGCTAGAAATAATCGCTAGCTTATTTTCTACTTCATGGCTATAGTGTTGTATGGTATATCCCATGCCACTCGATTCAATGGCTAAAACTTGCAAGCACGGCAAAACTACAAGATGTCAATTGCTTTTAATGACTTAAGGGGCTTAACGGCATTTTCAGCTACCGAAATGTCAACATTCTCTCTATTTCCAAGGTAGAAATATTGTTTTCAGCGTGTAGCATTCGCTTCTCAGGTTTGTATTTCGGAAGTTTTCGGATCGCAGGCGACCATATTTTATTTACTCCGGTGAAACGATCGAGAAATTATTTTATAGGATAAAATTTCCGAATGTTTGGTGATTGTGAAATCACGTCCCGAGATTCTGTTTGGAAATCCGCGCGCCTTTCGACTTTTAAATGTCTACGAGTGCGCTAGATTCTATGTTTTTAATTAATGTTATTTATGTATAATTAGGGCGATACTATTTAAACAAAGAGTATTGCACAATGATATATTGTAATAATGATAATTTTGTAATAATGATAGAATAGAATAGAGAATAGGGCTGTATGTTTCCCAAAGTGGAAATAAATAAATTAATAGCCTAAAATCTGTTGTTTTAGTTTTAAATCATAGCTACGATTTGTTGCGAATCAAAAATTACAGATTTGATAACTTTTTTATAGGAAATATGTAACCTGGGTTATCCAGGAGACTTGATATTTCGCCAGTGCATTTCTTAACTTCACCGTAAGGTCGCCTTCACACCTTATGATTTCGCCGTATGGACGCTTAACGAATATCCGCATGACACCCGTCATTTTATCCGGCTCTTGCAAATAAATTTCGGATAGTCCTATAATGAAACAAAACACCATGAGCGTGAACGTGTCGTAGTTATGATAATTTTCTACCGACGTGTTCTGTGTAGATGACAGCGAGTAAATAGTTTATCCGATCAGCGTTGTGGAGCGAAATCAGCGATTTCTTCCTTTTATTCGATGTCAGCGTAATGATGACAGAAAGATTTCCGACTACAGCCGCGTGTGGACAACATCGCTCGACAAGCTAAATATTCTAATAAAAACTGCGCGTGTAAGTATAGTCCGACTGAATCCGGAAAAAATGAACGCCCGCTGCCATGCCATGGCCCACTGAAAATCCGGCCGCCGTGTTTGATTCAGTCGAAGACCGGATGTGTAGTAATGCATTCGGGCGACACACGGTGACCATACTGATTTTTCTGTATATTTTTTAATGTGTAACCTTCCGTGCTATTCCATGGAACAATAAATACATTTGGATGCTGCACAAAAAATCGTGCAGTGCCAATACGGCGAAGTCCTAAGTTGTGAAGGCGCACATGTACAAGGTCTTCTTACATGACCTTCTGTATAAGTCTGTTATATATGGCTAGGTTATTTTGCTATATAACTCAATAGCTTGCGGCGGGGGAGCTCCTCGTGGTAGAGTGATGGCCAGAGTGGATTAAACTCCAGTAAAACCGATCATTAGATGTGAAAGATAGCTACTCAATAACTGCTAAAAGCGGAATGCCGACTATAGAGTGGGATCTTTGGTTTTAGATCTAGACTGTACATGAAACGGAAAGATGCGATCCACGCTTACTGCGTTTCAATAGCGGTATGGTATGCAATAGAAAACCATCACACTACTTAATTTTCACACCTTTGGCTGCAAATGTCAACGTATCAGGGAGGTGAGAATCGCAGTCATATTCGCCTACATCCGATGTCGAACACGGCACCCGAAGAAGAAAATCTTCTCTATACAGTCTATTGAATTATATCAATATATCGCATTAAGTTTCCAGCAGACTACTGCAATCGGTTAATAAAGCGTCCCTTGACGGGCAATTGACTGCTTTGCAGCTTTTGAACTTCCCGGGTGGCTTACATGTCATCGCATATCGGGTGGAGAAATATTCGATAGTATAGCAAATGCGTCGACCTAAATATGCCACTCACTACTCTCAAGTGTCTAATGAGTTTCAGTTTTAGAAACATGATAACTATGTGTTCAAACTGGGGCGCAATATTCTGCGTTCGTTTACACCACCAAGATTAATTTGTATTATGCTATATTATTAAATTTTAATTAATTAATTTAATATGTCTAAAAATAAAATGGTTTATGTTAATTAAGTTAGCTAGAATATCAACATTTACATTTAGTTCTTACGGGACTTAGTTGTCAGGTGACACATACTACGGGTCAACACGCGCCCTCGGGATGTTATAACAAACATTATCGTATAGTCGCCCCGAAACGAACGCAGGGCCTTGTGGGCAGATACATCCACGTACCCAGCACTACCAACGGCCAGTAAAAGGCGAACTCCTCACCGCGAGGCACTGGAAATTTCAACCCAGTAGGCCCTTCTTCTTACGCCCTTTTAATCCCAGATTTCAGACGGATTTCTACATCCCCCCGTTTGGACACAGATTCGAAGTCGCATTCTACTTTATGTGAGCGTCAATTCATACCGATTATCACAGAACCGAGGCGTTCTTTTGCCCACTTTCTTACCTGGAATTGGGTGGTCAAGGGATTGCCCCCCCCCCCGCGGTTATAAACCTATTGAGCACTGACGAAGTGCAACAAACGCCCAGGGCTGGCCGAATTTTTCCCCCAGATCCGCCGAACTTCGGTTTCTCCAGGTTAAGTCCCTTCACATGGAGGCTACCGGATGGGAGTTGAAAAGTGAGTTGGGCCGACTAAAAAACAAAAACTCTTCATCAGCACGGCCCCATTAGGCCCAAGACACTGTACGGGACAGTAAAGTCATAGTTAGGTGGTCACTGAATATTTGTCACATTTGTATGTTCAATTTTTCAGTGTTACTCTATAATATCTTTAACAATGAGGCCAAACATACAAAAAATATAAATAAAATATTTAAAGAAAAGTTATTTTTCCATTTAACGAATATCTACCTTTTCACATAGTTTTTACCCCTAACCGCATCTGAGTCATAAGCGTTGGTTTGCACCAGTCATTTACTGTAACCGTCTTTGTATCGACCGAGTGGCCGGTTGATTCTCAACCCCGAACTGTAAAGATAGCTACGCTTTGCAAGACACTTTGAGTGTCATACCGAAGTCTTCCAGAGCTATCGCTATCTGCGAAAGTCCGATCTAGCACATCGAAGTTCGCCGAAGATTCCGATGATAATCATAACGAAGAAAACACAATCGTAGTATATTTTATTTAATGTATTTATAAAAAATAATTCAATAACTAACGGTCGACGCCGTCGATTGCCGAATCCGAAGTGAATAACTGCCGTGGAAGTAGGTACTTTATTGCACGTCTCACAGTGGCCACTGCTGCTTGCGGGCTCGTCATTTTTCGAGAAGGCCAGTCAATCATGCCGGCGCTGTCGCTCGCTGGGATGCATGGTAGCGGGCCGGTTGGCCTCGAGTAGTCTCCTTCTCGCATGCCTTGATTCTTCGCACATATTGCGCCGTCGCTAGCTGGACCAGGTGGCAAGAAAGTATCATGTTTTCAAGTGCTCTCTTTCTCGAACGCCTTGGCTCATCACACATGTCGCGCCGTCGCTTCTTTTCGTGTCTTCTCCTTCTGGTACTCCTTGATTCCTAGTACCTCGGCTGTCTTTCATGACAACGACGGCTCTTTTACTCGCCGATATCCGTAACAGTTATCCTTGGACATCGCTGTCACGTAGACATGCGCTCCCGCCCTTCCCACGACTATAATTAATATTACTACTGCCTTAATTCAATCAGAGATTATTGCTTATTTCTGATATTTGTGTAAATATGACATCATCCACTCGTCGCGACTCAGTGATATAAAAAAAATATTATCACCCTCATTCATTCGGGCTGCGACCTTGTAGCGTAGACTTTTATGCTCCTCGCTTATAGTCATTACCGTCGAGATAAAGGCCATAATTTTAATTCCATTAACTAATTGGCTCGTGATTAGTGCCACCCTACATTCTAAAGCTTCTATTAAAATATTAATTTATGGATGTAACTGTAAAGTGTCAATCCGTATGGCGGGGGTAGCGGCCATTATTAACGAGACGCCATTATTAACTAGCTGGCGAGTGAGGATTCTACTGCCGGAGCGGATTGTCAATCCCGGGATTTCGGGATTAACCTTTGTATTAGTCAAAATCGGAGATCCAGAAAGCAGAGATATTATACATATATGGTTTTAATATATTAATAATAAAGAAATCAATCGGTAAAATTCACACTTACTTGTTCAACCTGCAGATATATGATTAGGTGTGGTGGGATTGTTGTACAATGTGCTCAACAATCCTATCTCACCATATTTACTTAAAGAATAAGGTAAAGTCTCCCACTCGGTTCAAGTCAGAAGAAAATAATGTTCATCCCTAGTCATAATAATTCGTTTTATTCTTACTTTTTCCTTGTCCGTGTTGCCCCATTATGAAACTAGTTCACTCCGAATGTTAGAGTTTAACAATCGCTCCTTTTTTTTAAAATAGATCTGAAACAGAACTTCTTCTATAACCAATGCACAGTGCTACCCCTTCCGTTGTTTTTCCTTGTATGTGACATAATATTATTTTGTTTTTCGATTCTTTTATTTTGTTTGTCGCGGTTTCATTTATTCAGAGTTCAATTTAATATCATTTTTTTTTGGGTTATTCTTTTGTCTATTTTTTGGAAAGTGTCAACGTGTTATTTTGTCCATTAAAATTTCATATTTTAAAATACCATTTCAACATCAGTTTTAATTTTATAATTAATTATCCTGCCAACATACCCAAAGCACTCTTGAACAATGCAGTGTATAAATCAAGCACATTGCAGTGCGTTAATAGGCGAACGCCATCGCAATATTAACCCGTTGTGTTGTTGTACGCACCGGTGCGGGCAGACAATCGCAGACTTATTGCGATCATGTGTGTAAGAAAACTGCTGTCTTTGTCGGGACACTTCAAGTTAATAAAGTAACAGTATAACTACCACCTTCGTGGGTGGATGAAACAGAAATTTGGTATGTTCAGCCGAAGTGCAGTTTGCCGTATCTGGCATTACTATGGAATATACTAAATATAACTATGTCATATCTGAACTAGAAGCACGACAAATAGCAGAATCAAAGCGTAATCTTATTAAATCATGTCACGATAATAATTATGAAAAATTAAAAACCAAACTCATTTCCCGCCTCTCGATATCAGAGCAGCAGACAGTTAGACAACTATTTAACGGCCAAGAAGGTAGACGGCCTTGGCAACTTCCTTCGAAACCTACGATCTCTCGCTGGAATAGCACTTTCCGATTAAGTCGACGATGTATATAAAAAAATCTCATACTAATCTCATAAGAACATCTCATACAAATTCGTCGCACGACGACGGTTCGGACTATTTGTATGAGAAAATTAATAGAAATGTACTGTGGAAAATATTATTTTTAAAATACACTAATACTTTATTTGAAAAAAAAATATCGACGGTACTGCAAGTGTAATGTATATACATAGTCTATGTATAAAATAACAAAATAAAAAAAGCACAAACAAGTAACATTTAATAATAAATATGGATGAAACTTGCACTTTTTGTATATTTTTTTAATCAATAAAGACCATTTTTTAAGTTATGCTGAGAGTCATATACTATTATTAAAATTCCTTACTATTTTTTTGAACGGGATCCTGCCTTTTAGTGTGAGCAATGGTTCAAAAAATACTCTAAAATTGATTTTTTTCTGTATAGATCTCAGATTTATTCTTTTTTTCTCAATTATCCAATATATTTTGAAAAATCTGACATAATAATTTTCAGTTGGCTAACATCATCAGTTGATTCTCTACAATGGTTCGAAAATTGCCCAAAATGTAATCGTCGAAATTTACATACATATATCGTCGCCTTAAAGTATACTCCGTCTTGCTTACCTTAAAGTTTCCTCCTGGCAGTAAAATAACTCATGTCTTCTATATAAGTAATAAAAACACTAACTCTGATCCTGTAACAATTATATCAAAATAAGATTTTACATTTCTGTAAAACAAAATTATATCTATAACTCCTTTGACTATGTCTATTCCCTCACATTTCTTTTTTGTACATCCGAATTCCGAGAATATTTGATTAATCTAGGTTTTGCAATATTCATCTTTCTCTCTATATCACCATTGTTTAATTTCGGTATTAACGAATTTTCTGCCTTAAAATATCAGTAATATATCAATGTGAAAATGCCTCTTTCAACTCATACCGAATCGTTTCAGTAATAGCCTGAATTATTTAAATGCTGAGAAAGTTTGAAAAGAACATTTTCATCATTATTTCATAATATTTTACATTAACTCCAGCGGGAAAATACCTTTTACTATCTTACATTGCAAAAAAAAATTTACTCACATTTTATACCGTTAACCAAGACTGTGAGCCCATGATACACAGATTTGAGAGACTCCAGAAGCTACTCAGAGAAACTTAATTGTTATAACATGGACTCACTCGAAGATGGGCGACTCCAATATGATGTACGTTTTCTCTATAATATTATACATAATAAAATAGATAATCCTTATTCTGTTGGCAGAATCTGTTACCGAATAAAATAATTAATTAAATATATCTATGTAACTCCTAATGTGGCTTTCTTATCCCCCTCCTAGAAATTTATCATAACGTATAAGCTGTATTTTGTTTTTGCGCTGTAACCATTTTTTTTTAAACTGTGAAAACTTGCCTTAGTTTGCTTAGTTCTACGTAACATATTATTTATAAATATTAAGTATAAAAAATTGTAAATTATCTGAAAATAAATAAATAATTATAAGAAATATATTATCGACATTGTGGACCATGTAGCGCTTTACCCACCATCAATAACTTATCTTTAATGCAACCATTTAATAAAACTCATGTAATAAAATGCTGGTCATTCTCTTATTGTATTCAAATTTTCTATTACACTGTTTTCAACTTTGCCGAAAATCACCCTAGTCTACGGGATTTCGGTAATCGTATCCCGGGATTGAAATCCCTAGTGCGAGGTTAACCGTTAAAAGGGCGGGTAGATATATAGGGATACTCGTCGGTGCAATAACTCCCCCTTAAGAGAGGTTATTACGCCGCCAGGGGGATCGCTTATTTATTTAGTTTTTACGGATCATGCTATGGGAATTATTACACAAAGGCTCTGCTTCTTGAAATACATAGGCCATACTGAAAGTTTCTGTTTCTGATAAAGTAAAACACTTATAATGTTTATATTGTATTCACTGTTTATTAAAGTATAGTCTATGAAAATGTATACACATTTTCATTGTTTGAAACCATCAAAAAAAGCAGTTGACCCAGTATTATTTAGATATCTTCTTAAATTATTATCGCAACGCTATCATAGCCGCTTCTGTGGCCGCGAGCCGTATACCTTGAAGGTTATCTTTACTTTTTGGAAACAAAAAGAAATCACATCATGCAAGGTCGGGACTGTATGGGGGATGTATGTGCAGAGTGCAAGATCCTGACCATAGGAGGTATCTAATGGTCTCATGCAGCTTTGGTTGGTGATTGCAAGTTTTATGTGATTTTGGTCGGTCCAACTCATGGAACAACCTTCGCCTGGTAACCTACACGCAAAGAGACTTCACTTGGTAGGGCCATCGGGACCTCTGCCTGCGGTCTGCAGCCTGCGGTCATTGACAGTTGGGATCAAGTGTGCGGATCTGAGGGAAAACCTTGGGCGAGACTGCACAGTTTGTGCATAGTAGAAATATTTACTATGGTTTGTGCATGCATGTATGTATTGTTTGACAAAATGAAATATTTCGACTTCCTAACCCTGCAAGTTTGTGATGAGAAAATCTATCACATAGAATATGGCAGGGTATGACATACCCTAGAATTGAATGTATATACTTTTAAAAACAATATAATATAGATATTATATTTTAATTGTTTGTATTATGTAACTAACATATCATTTATGAGACTGAATAAAACAAAGTGTTTTTATATTGGAATAATAATTATTTAGTTATAGTTTCCGTAAACAATGAAATTATAGAAACTCAAATTTTAGGTTTCCA
>JAOPUG010000152.1:22885491-22897314 GCA_027564375.1 Micropterix facetella
TACTCGAGTTATCGTGCATACTAACATTTTTCGCGCACAATTTCAAGACTTGGCCACTCTGGTGGCCGAAGTAATAATGAGTTTATTGCTATTATTATTATTGTCTCTAACAACCAAGCATCGGTTGCTGCTAATGGTTGAGTCGAACATATTTTGTTATTTACATGCGAAGGCCTGTCTTCCTCATTTTCTGTACAGGAACCGTCTCGGCTGCTATGGACTTATCGTGCTTTTTCTCGTATTTTTTAAATTCATTCCACTATGTACTTCTGATTACGAGCATAAAATGTTTTAAGTGGGAATTCGCACTAGGATTAACTTTAGTTAGTGCGACATAACTACGTCTGTAGATGTTTTACACCCTTCTCGTGACAAATAGTTACCTAATATAAACTTTGTTTTTTTTTGCGTCGACTAGTAAAAAATGCTCTGGGTAGTATTAAAATTACTAATTTCGATTTTTTATTCAACGATTAATTAAAAATCTAACCGAAAAACATATCTGCTTCCAGATACAAAATAAACACCTGCAACTTATTCTCTTTGTTCATTCTAGCATTCGGTATCAGTTCTGTGGGTAATTTGGAGCACGTGCTTTCTGCTGCAAATACACTTGGATACGAATTTCGAGTGAATGAACTCACTAATCGAGGGCAAGTGACTCATTTTTCGCTTCACTTGTGAGCGAAATCATACGGGACTTATCGCAGTTTTGTCACGACACAAAATAATAGATCCACATACAATAATAGATTTGCATATGATAATAATTTATTTTTCACTTTAACACGGTGAGGTATGAGTCTGGAAGGGTATTTTTACATTCTAGCACTTAAATTCGCTATATTTCGGATTTTCTATGTAGTAGTCCCTTCTTTTCCTCAGTAGCTGGAGACACCAGCTTGGGCTAGCAAGTGCGTATTGTGAAATAGTGCTGCGGTACACTTCAAGGTAAATGAAAATAATTTTTGTTTTTAATAAAATATCATTAATAATATGAAATATTTATAGCAAGGTATGAAATACCCGACCCGACTAATGATATAACGTTTTGCAGCCTGATTCAGGCACGGTTAAAGAGAGACCAGATTAGAAAATGTAATTATTTTTTCTTCGCCATAAGGGGTGGAAAAAAACGGTACCTACAATTGCGCTGTATCTGCGAAATTATTAACATGCGTAAGAGCAAGTAATGGCCGGGATATCATAAAAATTGGACATCTATGTAGAAAACATCAGTATAGACATCAGAATAATCATAAAAATCTTCCTATAAAATTCTTCCTATACTTCCGAACAACTACAAATTTACATACTTATAATAGAGTATGAGACAGATAATAATACGAATAAATATGGCTTATATACAGGACATATAAAAGACAGAAATATCGAAAACTCTTTTTTCGTAGTTGTTCGATTACACAGGTCATTAGGTGGGAAGAAGCGAGTTATCCGGTTTTGATAGAAAAAGTCGAATTCACGTCAAATTTTGTAGGACACAATGTAGCATGTCGTGTTCTTTACATTAAAATTGAGCATAAAATAAAAAATATATATTTTACTTATAGAGTTTTGTTCTACATCACCTCAATTTTGTATGATTCACTAGTCGTGCACAAGTATTAAGATGTATCATAATTCCGCCTACTTTCTCTATTTACGTAGGATGTTAGGAGATAAAGTAGGTAATTCATTGGTAGTCTCTAAATTATTGGGTCATTTCGTAGTAATATTAGTTTCCTCATCGCATTTAACACTGCAAAACTTTCATCAATATTATAAATAAATATTATTAAACGAATCTACCACGTGAATGTTTTTAGCTCCCGACGTTTCGGCGATTTTGCAGCTGCCAATGTTTAGGGTAGACTACTGTGCTGTCAGTCGTCATCCGTTGTTCTGCAGGTAGGCGGCAAATTGCTCCTGTTAGTACTGCGTAGATTACAACGGTTGTGGGGCAGTATACTCGCAGCTGCATAATCGAATGCATCTGTGGGTTAGCCTACGTTGGACAAATGAAACGGCCTATAGCCATTGGACTGATGAAACACATCAAAGCGGTTAAAAACGTTGAGCGAGAAAAACCAGCGATATACGAACACATATTGGATAGCGGAACTAACCACTGTGTGCAGTTTCGAAATCCTATTGTGCTATCAAAATAATAATTTTACTTTCCGCACATGATCCGGGAAGCCGTGGAAATAAGAACACGACTTCAATAGAGACTTCGGCTTCAAACTCTACTACTTAGAATCCGCTTCTTAAAATGTTCTCAATGCTCAACGCCGAAATCAAAGACGTAACACAAGATACAGAGTGTGTTGTATGCACAGCGGATTTTCAAACGCGCGCACCGAAACCGCCGACCCAACGCCGTTATAATCTACGTAGTAACAGCAGCAGTTTGCCGCCTACACGCAGAACAACGGATGACGATTGACATCACTATAGTATACCCTAGACAACGGCGGATGCAAAATCGCCGAAATGTTGGGTGCTAAAAAACGTCACGCGGTAAATTCGTTTAATCTTATTTATTTATAATGTCAAATAACCGCAAGAGTCTTGGAGTTCATTCTTCGATATGTTAAAAATATTGCATTTAATAATCAATGCAACGGAGTAATATGGTTTAATTTAAATATTTCGGTGTTTATTTTTCTACAAAAAAAATATCGAAATTGAAGAGCAATTGCAGCAGTACCATTGTGTCTATAATGAAGACCAGATTCTTTTAAAAAAGTCAATATTAACATCTTTAAAAGTCTCCTCGAAGTTTCTTTTGAATAAATATTCTTCTAACTTCTAACTAAATACACTTGTAAATGTTTTTCTGACCCATGTAAAATGTGTATCAAAAGTTTGTCATGTTTTGATAGATCTACTCAAATTTTGGTGGTTTCGAATACATGTAACTCTGTAGCAATGGAAAATGATTATATGAGTAAATAGAGTTTATATTTTCCTTGAGCCTTTTCTCTTTTTTACTGATTACTAATTGTATCATAGAAAACTGAATAGTCGTGAAATGACCCACCGAAGTCGTGACATGACCACCGAAGGGAAATATTTTCCTGTATTTTTTATGTTTAACTCGGTATACTGAAAATCTCTACTGGCGACTCTTTTATCCAGCGTTGAGTTAAATAATCATATCACACACTGCGAGGCAGTGAAATACTGTTCCGCAGGGACGGCGATAAAAATGTTAAATACACAAACGGGTTTTAATTAAATGAGAAATCCCAAAGGAGACCTTGGGCCTGGCCGGTGAATGACTTACGCAAATGTTGGCTCGAGTGCTTTTAATTACGAAACACAGGAAATTACTATATCATCTAATTGAAAATTAAGATCCGCCTCATATTCGGAGGAATGTGCTTTAATGAACCTCATAAATATCGCTCGTGTAATGGGAGAGGTTGTGATGAGGTTTTCCTGTCTGTAATATTGAGCGTTCTTATTTGATATATCTTATTGGATATTTCTGAACGGAGATTACATAGAATCGTAATGGAATGTACGTGGAGAGATAGAAAAGACCTTGGCCGAAAAGTGAACTACAACTTTTATTGTAATTTTTATTTTAATTGTCAAATTAATTCCTTTACCTCAACACACTTTTCATATTGTTTATTCAATGCTTCTTTCTCATAGTTTGGATCTATGCCATGATGCATTTCCGATTTGGCATGAGGACTTATTTGGATTCAAACTCATTTCGCGCTATTCTGCTCTTTTGTATGAAGAGCCCAAGAAAGAATTTCGAATATTGTTATTTACGAATATTATTTGTAAACCACGGTATTGATGGACCTTTCATCAGTCGAAAATCGATTGCTTTTAAGCTCTTTCTTCAGGTGTACATAGAGAGAATAGTCGATCATTAAGGTCTGTAGCATAGGTTGGGTGAGTTAGCACTTCGAAGACAAAATCTCCCAGTGCATCCAATGCGGCATTTGACTTGTGAATCAATGTTTTGTTTAGCAAAAAGATCATATAATGAAGAATGAGACCACATCTATTGTCAATGATAGCATCACGTATTGTTTAAACAGGTCAGCATAGTAACACTCATGGTCGTAATTCAGCAAATAATCAATTAGGATTATTCCCTCAGCATTCCAAAAACGAAGGCCACGATCCTGCCGGAATTGGGTACAGACTTGGTGGAATTGGATTATTTGCGGTCGCACCATTCGGCGTGGCACTGAATGACTGAAGTCAAATGGACGGACTCTAAACATGCATCCCAGACACGATCACTCTAAATGACTAATTTCATGTTTTACAGGGGACTACAACCGTTGTCATGAGTACTGACTCTGATGAAGATGTTGTCATGAGTTCTATATCCAAAGAAGAATTTTTACTTTCTGCGGCTGATGTTTATTATCACATAGTCACCAGAAAACCGAAAACGAAATGGACCGAAGAGTGGCTGAAAAAATGGAGTACCAACACACACGTCAATTTATTGAATGAATTATCATCGGAGCCAAGCATTTGGAGAAACTACCTGAGGATAGACGAACCTACATACTTCAAACTACTGGAACTAGTAACTCTACTTATAACGAAACTAGCCACCAATATGAGACAGCCGTAAGCCCTCATGGGAGGCTGGCGTGCCACTCTTCGTTTCTTAGCATCAGGAATGAACCATGAGGAACTAAAGCTTCAAATCTCTAAAACTTTTGGGTGTCGTAATTCCAGAGACTATAAAACGATACTATTTATTTTTTATTTGATATCCACGCCCCAATTCTAAACTGCAACAAGACGAGAACTCCTCTACTTCCGTGTGCATTCCAGATTCTTATCCGTGGCAAATTCTTGTAACTAATTTATCGGCCGAATCCATGTAAAATATAGACACAGTTTATCCTTCTTTTTACGCATATTGGAATGCTGTTTCTTATAACTTCAATAACTTAATTAACCACCATAGAAAATAGATTTCTATGAAACTGTATTACCCTCCAAAAATTTTAGGACTCCCATGTACTAACCACTCAGTGTGGTTGATTGGTGCGGCGGCTACATGAGGACGTGTCAGAAGAAACGGTTATACTTCGTGATCTACTCAAGTGACCCGCGCGACCTGTGGGTCCGCGACCCGGAAGTATTTTCTTTAATGACTTATATTTTGCTGTTTACTGTATTGCGTATAATCCACTGGAGTTTTGTAGATATTTTTTCAAACAATAACTGCAGAATTTGTTTTTTATTGGTACGAAGCTCTTTTACTGGGGTTACGCGCGGCAAGAGTGAACTCGCAAAAAATGTATTGGGACGCTTTTGGTGAGACGCTTTACCGTCAGAAGTGCGGAATGCTTCTCCTTCTTCTTTTATTTGTGGCAGTTCCACACAGCTTGGTTGCTGCTTGATCGTCAGAAGTGGCTGTACCCCGTCCTCTGCCTCCCTCCAACCTGACCCCCCCGTCTCCACCATTCCCTCACCTTCTCACCCCCTCTCCTTTCTCGACACCCCTCACCCCCTCCCTGTTTCCCAGCCCCCCCGTGTCCTTACCCCCGCTTCCCCACACTTCTCCGATCGTCCAATATGACGCATTAAATTGGATTTGTGCTATTATTATTGACGCTCTCGTAGCGAAACTAGTGTAGATGCCGCTATAATCAGTACTTGGCACACTCGATAAATGGTAGATGCAGTGCCGTTAAGAAAATTCTTTAAAATAAACATTGAATTAGTCAAGAGCTTCGCCCCTATCGGGTGTCCCACGACACCTCTTTCTTTTTTTTTTTTAATTTTCAGGAAACCATGAACAGGATAGTGATGAGTGCTCAAATTGAAGTATGGCTTCAAGAAGCGGACGACATTGATACCACTGAAAAAGATTCAAGCTCTGATAAAGACTGTCAATAATTCTTAATACGTCTGTAGTGAATGTAAAAAAAATATAATATTGTTTTATTCTTGTCATTTTGTGAAAGCTTGAGGAACTATGCATTCTATTGTAATTTAATTTTAAGAGTAGTTTGTTTTAGGTATAAGGAAAATAATCTTAATTAATCTATCTTAAATATCTTTAGTTTTATTATTTTTTCTTAGTTTGTCGTCAGTATAATTAAAATACTCTTATATAATAAAAAAACAATCATAATAATACACGTGATTTATTTCAATAACTTGAAATCAAAAAGGTCTACATACGAACGTATGTTTGCAACCCGAGCATTACCTACTTCATATTGAGGCGCGACAAGACATGTACATTGACATGACAGTTAGGCGCGACAAATGCATTAATTAATTTAAAAATTTTAATTTTATTTTGATTGTGTATATATACAGTATTACAAAAAGCCGATTATTACATTAAGTAAAAATTTATATCACTTATATTATATTTTAAAAAAAATGGTGAGACTGTCTACGTGAAATAGAAAGAGGATGTGTGTGTACCTACATGGTAAGATATTGTGGTTGAATTAAGTTGATGGTGTTGTACTCTGTCACTATTTCGAAAACTATGTAAAAAGATGTTTCTGTTCAGATGAATTAAGTCACACTCGTTTATTCTTTTGTTGTAAGTATCCAGTAAGCGGTAAAGCATTGCATTGATAAAGTAATTTGTAATAAACTGCTACAGGTGTAACAGCGGCGCCTTTACCGCTGAATCTCCGACGTTGAGAAATAAATGCATTTTAAGCTTCGTTTGAATATACAACTAGTATAACAGCGGCGCTTGGGCCTCTCGCGAAGGAGTTCACAACTGTAAACCGTCATTCAAATAAAGGCTGTCGGTCCTGTGTTGCTTATATTATGGAAAAGGGCAATGTCAGCGACAACACGCCGATATTCGATGGAGTTCATTTTAAATTGCCCAGGCGTTCATTGTGACTGTCCAGTTATTGAGAAGCAAGATGACATTTTTTTTACCAATTTATTTTATCTCATTCTACTTATCCATATAATCAAGTTATTGATCGAAAGAGGCTCTTTTTTGAAGTGTCTGTAATCACTCACCTCTACTGGGCTTCTAGGCTACGGTTGTTTCATACGTCCATCGCGCAATTACCATTTCAATATTCTTTTATCGCTATTGAAATAAAACTATACTTAAAAATCTGTTTAGCAAGTGTTTTACAAAACTCGTTTAAGAGCTGTTGACCGCCGAATCTCTGACGTTGAGAAATAAATGCATTTTTATGCTTTGTTTGAATACATAACTCGTATACAGCAGATTCAGTGACAATAAGACTTTTTACTCAGGCCGATTTTTGTCAAGCGGTGGACGGATACTGATTAAATTCGAGTCGACTTTGTTTCCATTCAATTAATCATAACGTCATTTTATTAAATAGGTAATGGTATAAATATGATTGTGATAAAATATGGTCAATATCTAAAGCCACATAATTATTGCTTTAGATAAAGAAATATACTGCTTTAGATGTTGTTTAAAATGTTGTAATATATGCTATACTATAAAAAGGAATTATTTGACACAACGTTTATTTTAATACAAATAAATTCAAAAGTCGAAATTTTCAGTCGACTCGAGAATGGCGATTAAATCGTCGCTATATCTTGATTTGCGCATCGCTACAAAAAATAAAAGCAACGCTAGCTGTCATGTCGCAATTCTAACTCAAGCTGGTTTGTCGTCACCGCGTTTAGTTACTTTTAGTTCCGTTCAGTTGCTTTTAGAATCCATTTAATCTAATTATTTAAACGGTATTTCCGTTTAAAATCTAACTCGTCGACGACAAATGGATTCACTTTCTTCTTCTATAGATCTTCCGACTACACGCGCATGCCTATTTGCCAAGGCCTTGACGGCAAACAGCATTTACATGACTCCCAAGTCCTCGCGAAAATCCTCCATATCGATTATTTTTAGGAATTAATACGAAATTTATAAAAAAGGATATCGGGGACGATGATGACGATACGATGATATCAGGTACGTGAAAATCCTCCATATCGATTGATTTTTAGGAATTAATACGAAAATTATAAAAAAGGATATCGGGTACGACGATCTGACAGATGACAACCAAAAGGCTACGTTCACTTTCAAACCCGACTCCATCCAAACAAAACGTCAAAAATCAGCTGTTTATCGTCATCGTAAGCCATTTTATTAGTCTATAATGCCTTCAAACTAGTCTCGTCTGGTATTTAACAATATTGACATGCTCTTTTAAACAGCTGGTCAAAGGTTGATTAAGCTTAAAAGACGTTTATTGCTCACATACATTTTTAAACAGCCCTTATATTCGTTCTTTAAATTTAAAATGCGTTTATTTCTAGGGCTCTTAGAGTTTCTAATATCTTTCACTCTGCCTTTTTAATTCCTTCTAGATAGAAGATCGCGATCTTAACTCGATGAATTAATTGTAGAGTAGACGAACTACCGCCCTCTGCTTCTGTCAACGGCCACCTCACTGCCTTGTGGAATTTGATACGGAAGAATTGGGATGACCATTACATATAATGGAGATTAATCTATTTATGAAAAAAATTAATCCTTCTAAATCTTTTTATCTCATAATTTGAACCAATCCAGCGGGAATTAAGATCGCCTATTGTATGTTTCCAAGTATCATATTAAATTCCTGTTCCATCCCCATAGTCTCTTTAGCCCGAAACTCTGGTTTTCGTCAACTCGAATCTTCGATTCCAGTAACGTGTTGGCAAAAAAGTTAATTTGAGGCTCTGTGAGGACTTTTGTCTGCCATCATGGCTTCGACTATCCAAACCTCGTTGGACAGCTCAGCTTGCATATGCTGCGAGTGTACTCTCGATAGAAATACCTCTTCCACCTTCCAGAGCTAGACACCAAACCTGGGTTTAGAGTACTACTCCATGGAATGTGTAGCGCAACGAGATTTTCGCCAACAGCGAACTATTCAAAGATACATTATTATAGGTACAAAAACTGATTGTAGTTCCGTTGCCTAATGAGGAACCGCCTGTAAAATGAACCCTTCACTTACTCTTACCGCATATTAGTATTGACATATTGTTATTATTATTATCATTCCTTGAGAAATATGCCTTTTTAATCTATATTACCTTTATATTTATATGTTGTAAGCTTTGTTTGTCCACAAAATAGCCTAATTTTAATTAATTAAAGTTGTCTTTTTTTTTCATTTACATATTTTAATTTTAACTATAATATGTTTTTATTTTTAGACCAACCTTACGAATATGTCCATTAATTATTTACCTATGCGGAATGTTGATGAGTACAAAGACACCCACATTTTAGACACAAGAATTATACACATAAAGCAAATTATTATACTCGTTTTTCCTCCTTGAGATTAAAAAAATAAAAATATACTTACCTAACCTAACCTTCCAGTTATACAGAATCTTGCGGATGATGAGACTTCTATGTATAGCTCCGGTCTGTTACCGAGTTTATCGCTCTCCAGTTCAATCGTACCCATGATTTCCAAAAAATCTACTGATCTAGATTTTAAAAATAACTATCTAAAATAATAAATATCTGTCTTCCTCTTCTTTTAGTGCCATATCTGCTACCGATTGCTGGCTATCATATTAGCTATTTCAACTTGGCCCGCCGTTCGAAATAAGGAGGCCGTAGAATTCTGATACTGAGTAGATTACGAATTCAAGATGTCCACCTGCGTCCCTTATCTCTTCTTCTGCCTATTTTGTCTTGATTTATTAGATGCATAATGTTATATCTTGCGGGCTGACGCATGATATAAGCGAAGTATCCTAACTTGCTTATCTTTATTGTTGTCGATAGTTCTATGATGCTCAAACACAAACATCTTCGATATACTCATCTTATCGGCGTGTCTGTAATTGCCCAGGTGTCCATCCCATATAATATTATTTAAAATACGGTGCACCTTAGAAGTCTGATCTTTACGAGTAGATTGATGTTTCGTCCTAGGGTACTAACGGTTTCGTGGAGCTTGTGCTATAATGACCATCAATGTCAACTTGGCCGGCTCAACTCGTCGGGCAGCTTCTATCCGGGAGCCTCCTCGAAGAGTGACCAACCTGGTGAACCCGCCGTGCGTTGGATCTGGGGACGGAACATCGGGCGAAACTGGACGGATGACTTATGGGACGGGAAAACCGAACGTGTTGTCAATCGACTGAGACCCGGAGGGATCTGGAAAAGTATGTTCCCTAAGACGCAGGGGTAGGTGTCGACCTATCGTCTCTAATCCTTAGAAACGACCCGATGGCCACCCGATCTCGGATGTCGTTCCGAGTAAAGGACGCCACGGAATTCCGTGTTATTTCGGTAGGTAGAAGTTGCGCAAGCGACTTTAAGCCTACGACCAGACGGGTGGATGGAGAATCTGATAGTCAGGGAGTGAGGCTGCCCGCCGGATGGCTATTTTCAGTACCTCGCTGTGAGGCGTTGGACTCTGAGCAGCGTAGTTGGATTGTGGATATGTATTGTCCAAATACTGTAGATTTCGTCTCGAGGAGATATAACGATAACGTTCGTTGAAACACCTCGGCGTAGCGGGTTGCCTGAGTATAGTCTTAAGTCCAACGTTGATGTTCCGTTCTAGGGATCATAATGGTTCCGTGCAGCTTTAGCCCGATGGCATGTTTATGTGTTCTTAGGTCGGCCCAACTCACGGTTCAACCCCCATCCGGGATCCTCCTTGAAGAAAGAATTACCCCTCCAGTGCCAACGTGGTCACTGCCTTCAGGTGTATCTGCAGTCGCAGACAGCTGGGAGCGGAAGTGCCTATCCGGGGGAACACTTTGAGCGGATGTGGGCAGTTTGCGGGGTGACTGGCAGAGCACTTGCACGTAAGACCAGGCCCACAACTCCGGCGAATACCCGGGGGAGTCTGGGTAATTATGATTCCTAAGATGCGGGGGTAGATGCTTACCTGCTGTCTAATATTCTTAGAAACGATCCGTAGGCCACCCCATTGCGGGTGACGTTTGCCGATTAAAGGACCCCTTGGATTTGTGATATTTCTGAGTCACTGACGACCGCATACATCACATCAGCGATTTCGAACTCGTGGAGGATGGAGAAATCCCTCCAAATCTGGGATTGACGGCGTGAGGGCAAGTCCCACTGGGCTTGAAGTTTCTAGTTCCTCTCGGTAAGGGTTGGACTCTCACGGGCTGTTGGCGTAGTTGGATCAGTAGATCGTCTTCATCAAAGATATTGCGTAATCATCCCATGAGTGAAAAAAAGATCTATATCGTTATACCATATTGGGATCTCAGGTTCGCCCGTTGCGTTGCCACCTCTGAACTGATCTTTCTTCTACGAAATACATTTTTAATCTTAAATAAAGCATTTCTCAATATATAAATGTCCCAGTTGTCGTTTAAATTGGAGCCAATGTAGATGTTATCGGTCTCTTGCAGTCGAATTTCGAAACCTGTAACTGTTGTGTGTTATGGGCACTTTACTGATCATCATGTACTTTATGGCGTTCAGCTACACCCTAAATATCTATGTGTCAATTAAAATACTCTTTTACAAATCAGTTTTATTTAAAAGATAATAATAGTCTCTCAACATTTACATATTTAGATGTATTTTGATGACAAATATAAATATGCTTCTGAAATAGTGCATTTTTTCGAAATAGATAGTTTGTGATGATTCAAATTACATATTTTTCATAAAGATATTTTTATCACTTTTGAAAAAAATCTGGAATTTTGAAAACACTGGAATTATGCATGGAATTGGGCACTAAGCGTGGGATGATTTTAGCTGGGGCACGTAACAGTAATCTATCAAAGTATATGGACGATAGATTCTCTTAGAACAAAATTTAAAACGAAGCGAGCAATGTCAGGAGTCGTAAA
>JAOPUG010000152.1:22946279-22956906 GCA_027564375.1 Micropterix facetella
CCCCCATGTCAGTATACCATAGGTCATTTTGGAATGAAAACAGGCATGATACGCAGTTATTGCAGCGATTTCACCAGATAAGAATTTTATTTTTTTTATCGCGTATATAGCCGATGAGAGCGCACTACACAGTTCATGGTGAATTCCTGTTGTCGGATGCGTTCCCCAAATTATATTTTAAGGTTGTTTGAGGATTTTCTTAATAATGTAGATATAAAATACAATGATATCTATCATTTCTGAGATTTGGTTCCGACTGAAATTTTGCACTTCCATGAGAATGACAGTTTTAAGAAGTATAACATTTGTCATCTCTCATACGACACTGTTGTATGATGCGCGGCACCGGTGCATTATTCTTCTCATTTAGAGCTCGAGGGATATGATATTGTATTTCATTTACAATTATCGTAGGTGCAATTTGTCTTGATTTTAAAAATAATTCCACGCAGGGGGCCGCTGCCACGTGCACACAGCCTAAAATCGAGAAAAAAAAACCAATAAAATTAAATCTCATAATTACTTATTTATCATGAGTGTTATCCTCGTTGGGCACCTGGAACTCGATTTTTACGTAACATGAATCGAGACAAAACTTATACAAGGAGGATTAGTTTTTCCACAAGGAAGTGGGTCCCGTGTATAATTCATTAGTGTGTTCATTCATAATTACCCATTAATAGCAAACTAATTTCATATCATTCTCCTTTTAATTAGCATCGCTTGGGGTGCTTGAAAGAGATAAATATATTCTATTTTATAAGTTGCCTCCAAATTATTAACATTGCCAGTTGACATTTTCATATCCATCGCTCTCTAAATGGGAAGAAAAAGAATTATGGCGGTACAGAGCATCATATGGCAGTTTTGTAAGGGGAACAACCAATTTTATACTTTTTAAAGCTATATAAATAATAATGCAAATATGTAATAAATAATAGTGAAATGCTCTAATTGAGTACAACCATGAACGATGTGGACCTGAAGATGTCACTCTTGTTACCGTCGCCTTCGTAGAAAAATGTTAAATTGGCAATTTCCACATCTCAAATTGTATAGCTTCAAAGGGGGGAGAGAATGGGCGGTAAAGTGAATGTCTTAACCCTACTACAGCCGGTCGTCGTCCGGAGTCCACCGTTCACCCCCTAGAAGTGTAATAATAGTATGATGGAATAGACCCCGGTCAGTGAATTTCATGTCAGATCCGTTTGTATTTATTGTATAAACGATAACAGTCTCCTATCGATTGAATCAATTACGTATGGTGACTTATTTTTTTCAACTCACAAATTGTTTATTGTGTACAGGAGGTAAAGAAGACACCCAAGAAGAGGGGGGCACCGGCTAAGAAGACCTCAGCTAAGAAAACCCCAGCGAAGAAAGCGAAGAAGGACTCTGACGAAAGCTCGTCGGAGGCCTCTGACGCTTCCGACGACTACAAGCCCGGAAAGAAGCCCAAGCCCAAGAAGGTAGCCAAGAAAAAAGACTCCGACTCGGATTCTGACACCGATTGGAAGAAGAAGCCCAAGAAGGGGGTGAGTAATTTTTTTAACCTCTCTCTCTCTCTCTCGGTAGTCAATTACCGCTCGATCGACTCCTCGCTCCCACGCAGGGCCGTATTTAGGATCTGTACACCCTTAGGCTGTATCCTTTTTCTTCTGAGCCTTGGATACTGGAATTTATATAACTTGTATAAAATTTATTCTAGATTAGTTGAAAAACAGTGAACTAACAACAATATGACTGAGCTGCTTATTCTGCCGCCCCACAGTGCTATAATGGTCACTGTGAACTGTGTTCGTCTTCTAATATCAATATGCTATTTTTTAAAATTTATTTATTGTTTTATTCTTTTAAATATTTAACTTTTAAATTCCAAAGACAAAATCAGGGTCGTTCCCTGTCATTGTATCTATAGTGTTAGCAACATAATATCGCAACGCCATTACCAAGAGCGAAATCATTAATACATAGGTAGCACTAAAAGTTTCCAGAACTGGCCACTTACATAAACCATTTTGATATTTTTTTTTACAAAATTAGAACCTTCGGCTGTAGAATAAAGTTTGTTTTATCGGTCATTTGTTTTTTCATTGTCATTTTAAAAATTGCATGTCTGCATTGCGATGGATTTATAATTTGTGAAAATTTTCGCTGTAAGATTTTCTACATTTTTAAGTGTAATTTGATATATCGGCAGAGCCTCGCTCGGCTTCTTTTGTCGATAAACCACTAAGCGAGACGGCAATTAATAACTGGTTTGCAGAAATTCAAACGCGGTCATGTCAATCTCTGATGAATTTCGGGAATGAATTCTGCTGTCGACAACGAAAACATTGATACTGTGCGCCGTATGATTGAAACAGACAGTCATGTGACCTAACCGTAAGATTCGGGCTTCCTTAGGCATAGGCACGAGTCGGATACAATCAATCCTATACAAACTTTTGGCTGTGAGAAAGTTGCGCTTGCAGTGGATCTTACGCGAGGCTTTTGACAGGCTCAAAAACTGGGATGCGTCACTTAGTGCATCGCCACGCTTACCAGATTCAACGAAGGGGCGTCAAATTTGGTGTGGAACACAGTAAGAGGTGACGAATCGTGGATCTTCAGCTACAACCCTGAAACAAAGCAGCAATCGACTATTTGGGTCTTTCAAAATGAGCCGAACCCAACCAAAGTGGCGTGCGTGCGAAGTGCCACGAAGCAGAGGATCGCTTCTTCTTCGAAGGAAAACGACATGTGGCTACTGCTGCTTTAGAGAATTATTCTGCCCTGAATGCCGATTACTACACGACCATTTTCTCGTCGGAAGTTATTAACGAGCTCCGTAAACGCTGCTTCATCTTGCATCATGACAATGACAGCTCTCACACTGCCAGATAGAAAAAACGATTTTTTAAAGGTGAAAAACATAGAACTAGGGCCATGCTCCATACAGTCCCGACTTGGCACCTTGTGACATCTTACTGTTCCCAAAAATTATGTACCAATTACATATTTATGGTCAGAAGAGACTGTCGAAGAATATGAAAACATGTTTCCGAGGTCACCGCAGTTGAGTGGAATTAGCATTTTGAAAATTTGTTTATGCATACAAAAAAATTTATTAACCCTCACGGAGAATATTTTGAGAAACAATAAATTGATTTTTGGCCATTAATTGTAATTTTTACTTGTTCTGGAACCTTTCAGTGTGGCCCTCGTATTCGATAATGCAGACAACGATGACCTCTATAGTTTCATTAATACACATTCTGAACAGTTACATTATAAAAAAAAAAAAATCTTCAATTTGAATATGCACAGCTTAAATAATAATGTTGACAGCTTACTAACCCTCTTAGACGAGCTGGACTTTATCGCCTTGGACATTATCATACTAACAGAATACCGGTTAGTTGATAATTTTATAGAACAATTTCTAATCAGTTATAAAATGCATCGTACCGCTAACGACTTTAATCAATATAGTAGAGTTATGTATAATAAATTCCGCCGAGAACTGGATCCTGGATGAGAGAGAATCCACCGACTGGGCAGTTTTAAAGACTATGGTCGTCTTTTGTGCCCGAGCTCAATAATATTTCAAAAGAAACTTCTACCCCGATTCAATATCCCTATATAAGTGAAATTAAATTAATTTGTATTCCTGTTTTGTAGGGTTCCCGAGGCTACATGCGCGACTTAAAACTGTCTCCGGCGCTGGCCGAGCTGATGGAAAAATCGTCAATGCCACGCCACGAAGTGGTGAGGAGAATGTGGGCCCTCATAAAGGAGAGAAATCTTTACGACAAGAGCAACCGTCAATTCGCCATTTGTGACGACGAACTCTACAAAGTGATCGGCGTTAAGCGCTTTCGCACATTCGGCATGATGAAGTATCTCAAGAAGCACTTCCTCCAGGGCTAGTGGGTCATCGTATTTCATAAGCAATCTTAGGTTAAGCTCTGGCGAATTAGGAAACGGAACTCTCGAGCTCCGCGCGTGGTTTGAAGAGACGTCGTTGATGACGAGGGTGGCCGGTCACCTGAGCGCTGGCACTCAGTGCTTCGTTAAAGACCGTTGTAGTTTATCCCCCATAAAGAGCCTATACTCCCAACCCAAATTTCCCCAAACCAGTCCATTACAGCCAGTCGTAGAGCCCGCAATAGTCAAAAGCTGCATACATTGGCCATTGCCCCTCGTATACCCTCGTTCAAAAAGTATCCAACCTTCGGTCGTCAAAAATACTTTTGTTCGTACGTAATAAACTAATTGACCGAGCGAAGCAAGGTCCTGTTTTAACTTGACCGTTTGGCTTTTTGTCAGTCTGTAAATTTGTTTGTTATGCAGCGAAGACCAAAAGTATTGTTCGAATTTCGCATGTATGTTCCTTTAGTCATTAAAAACGATGTATGTGTAAGGATTTTGAATTTTTTTTGCTTCTGTTTCAAGATGGTGGTTGATTTAAATGGTTCTGTTTTTGGACACGAACAGAACTAGTTTTAATCGCCTACAAAGTAGTCTCCTTATAATGCACACGCTGCTCCCAGGGGTACCCGTAGTAGGAAAATACTTCTATAATGTTCAACCGGGCCTTGCATCAACTGGACCCTTGGCTAGGGAGCAGGGTGCCTGATGAACCTCTGCAGGGGTGGGAATACAGGATCCTGCACGACCAAAGTCCACACTTAAACAGATATTGTCATTTTGGCTGTAGAGGGTCCTACCGGAACATAGCTCCGTTGATGTGCAGCCATCTTTGGAGCGGTCGTATCGCACTTGTCCGATGCTCACGGCATCGTCCGCGAAAGGCTGTTGGATCTCGTGAATTAGTATTGTCAAGGTCCACCTTTCTTTAGCTGTGCTGTCGCTGTCCTTATATATCTTCTGGGGTCAAGTCTGCTACTGAATATTGGCTATTACTACTTTATTGGCCACCGCTCGAAAGGAGGATTTGGTAGATTTTTAAAACCATTCCCGAAAATTACGGAGGGGAGATGTTCTTCATCCCGGATCTCTTCTGGCTATTTTGACGGGAAATATTAGATGCATATTGTTGTATTTTTCGGGATGACGCATAATATGAGTGGAATATTTGGGTATGCAAATCTATTGTTCTCGATATGTTTTTTCTCAAACTCTTTGTAACTAACATCTTCATTCCTGACTAAACCCAGCCTATGCGTTGTGTCTGTAAGTGTCCAACTTTTCATCCCTTATTACTATATTGAGAATACGTAGCATCTTACAAGTCTGATTTTCAGGTGTAGGTTGATGTTTTTTCCACTAAATACCTTTTTCATCTTAAAGATTAGCCTTGACTTAAAAATTTCTTGAGGATATCTGCTACCCTGTGAGACTCCTGCTTGAAAAATCATTACCTGTATTTGAAAAATAGCCAATTGTAGTATTTCAAACTTCATAACCCGCTGAACTCAAGAGCTTCATCTTCTAATTCGTCTGATTTTTACAAAACACTTGTCATTTCGTGCATTTTTATTTAGACTTATCGATTATTGGTTACCGACTGCGCTCGCAATTTTGCGGGAATACAAATGCTTATTGTATTTTTCTTTTATACGAGGCATGTTCAGAAAGTAAGTGTACTAGATTATAATATTTTTTTTAGAAAAAGTGTCTGAATTTTTTTTAAAGGATATTTGTTGATCCACTTGTTCCACATAATTGCCGTCTCCCGTTCAATGCATGCGGTGAGACGTGGTACAAGCTTCTTTATGCCCTCCTCGAAGAACTCTCCTGCCAGCTCCTTCCCTCACTTCAGAACCTCTTTCTGCAACTGCTCGTCAGGTGAAAAAATTCGGTAGGTGTTATTGGATTTGCAAATAGGAAGCAGATCACAGCACGCGGCTCGCACTTAGCGTGATCTCTGACCGACATCTTTTACGTAACTGGACACTACTGCCGTGTTCCTGCGATGCTCGCTCTGGACAGGAGATTAGCCCTCGGAGTGTCAACCCTTAAAAAACAAAAAACCACGACCACATTATGGTCACAGTACACTTACTTTTTAAACATGAATCATAAATAGAAAATTTACTCATTTTATGCCAAAATGACATAAAACGTAACTTTTTAATTTAATTATTTCGAATATATATATATTTATATATAAAAAATAAATCAACAAAACTTAACATTTTAAATCGTAGACTATTGCGATTGTTTGAAATTATAAATAAAATAAAATAAATTTACCACCTGAAGGTTGTAGCGCCCGATGTTGCGGCCGCCATCGTCCAGGGTAAGACTATTTACAGGTCCGGCGTACGATGGACAACGACGGTTCAACATCGCCGAAACATCAGGTGCTACAAACTTCACGCGGTAAATTCATTTTATTTTATTTATAAAACTAAAATTATCTTTTTATGCGCTTTTTTTTATAGATTGTAAGGAACTATTTTTCCTTTTATTATTAGCGTTCGGCATTTCTCAAAGACTCTCTAGGAGGTATTTGATAAAATGTCACTGAACTATTTAAAATAAGTCATTTTGTGTAAACATACACAGATCCTAGATAATATTATGTCGTAGCATTTTTTCATTGTCATATATATTAAAAATTAAGTGGTCTTAGTAATACGAAGAGGTAATAATAAATGTGTTATAAAATGAATAAAATGGATTTTGAATCAACGTCCGTTTGTTTCTTCTTCTTCAAGGCTGTTACAACTGATAGAGAGACTCGGCACTCCAACCTGACCACTGGCAGCACGCATACAGGAGTGCGAGCACTACAGCCTTGTTATACACTTTTATTATAGTTACTCGTAATTCGCCTCTCGCTCATCTACGATAAAAGCCGTGGCTGCGTTCACCTCGCTCCAGGAGGTGGCCATGCGAGCATTTACATCATTCTTTCTTGTACATATACCCACAACCGCATTATATTAGTATACTCATGCTGTAAGGTCCTATGCGTTGATCGAAAGGCACCGCTTGAGGTTTGTGTCTTTCCCGCATCGCTGCTGCATCCTTTTAAAAGTGCAACTGTAGGTGGTACGACAATTTCTTCTTAAAAGGGATTTTATTCGTCCGTTTCTCTCGTTCAGTTATGATTTTAAAAATTACGCTTTTTAAATTTATTTTTGGCTTTATTAATTCGATATGCATCTTATTGTAAAACGTGCCGTTGACAGCATTGAAAATGTACTGCTACATTTAAAAAAAGGAAAATATACGGTAAACAAAACATAAATAAAAGCACAACATAAAGAATTTACAAACTCCTAAAAACAAAACATAAAGAATTTACAAACTCTACTTCCTGATAACAGGAAAAGTATTGATATACATCGGCAACTTTAGCCTGTCCTGTGTTTGGTATGCCCTGACTTACCCAAAATGGCTTAAAACCTATTCCTATAAGTTTCTCTCGTCGCGATTTCAAAAATACCCATATACGCTGTGCTTGCTCTACATATTGGTCAGATCCTACTCAGGCTGAGTAGGCCAGGATGTACTGCAGTAGCACCTGCGGGACTCAGATCAAATTTGCTGCTGCCCGGTGGTTGCTTAGGGTCACCCGAGGGGGCTGCATGCCAAATTTGGTTAAGATTGAACCACGGAAGTCTTCAGATTAATAAACGAATGCACGGCTTGCGTCAGACTATATGGCCCGTCCTACATGACTAAGGTCACAAAATTGACATTTTTTCAGTTTTATTAACAGAATTATGGCTGGAAAATTTCAAGCCGTTTGACAACACTGCCTGTCTGTCGAACCACCATGTTTTCTTCTCCTGTGCTAATTTATCTATGGTCTCCCTAACTATTGGATGGATGCTCGCTCGGGCAGTGTGTTATTCATATTATAATTTCTTATGCCGATAGGCGTTAACCGACCAGCTTATGTGTCAACGGAAAATAACAAACGTCTACTATAGTGCATTCATGAAGCCTCCGTAAACTGCGATGTAGCCATTTTTGGTGACTTCATTATCCAGGGCTGGACTGCCAATACTTTAACTGAGCTATGGAAATGCACCCGAGTAGCTACACCAAGGAATATTTCTAAACAGCAGCCTTTTCCATTCAGTTACCGAGCTGACCCGATTCCTAAACGCGTCCTAGTAAGTACAAACGGAGGTGCCATGGAATTCACCGACCAAGGTCGGGCCCATCATAATACTATTTTTACACTCCTGGGGGGTGAGCGGTGGCCTCCAGACTAACGACCGGCTGTGGTAGGTTTAGGACAGCTGTCATGTGAATGTTTACCTTACCACCACATTCACTGCCCCTTCGAAACCATAAAATTTGAGATGCGGAAATCGCGGTTTTAGATCATTTTTCTAGGGAGGAGTTAATTATTTTCCTGGAGAGACCGAGATCCTTAAATAGGTGAAATAGAGATTTAGCTGGGAGGCCTCGAGCGCCAACTTCCACCGCTTGAAGGTGATCAGTGAAGCCGTTCCAGGTGACGTCATTTGCGAGATCATGGTATTATTTAATTTGTACTCGTGGTCTTTTGAGATATTCGATTCCCATGGAATGGTTAATTCTACAATAAGGGCAATCTTCCGAGATAGAGAGTAGAGTTATATCTGGACGGAGGGCTGTGCATCCGAGACTTTCAGGGAAATTATATTGTTTAGAGACCGAATTAACCTCCAGAGTCCAATCTGAAGCTTTCTCGATTATTGAGAAAGGTTTTGTAGTGGAATGTTTTTCGCCTTTAGAGCAATCCCGCATAAACTGTTGGTGGTAAATATTGATTCCAGATTGACGAAGTTCGCTGCTTAAGTCAACTGCACTGGATCTATTTTGCTCTTACGAATCAGAAGTTTATCATCTTTGATGGTAGTTTTCCTTTTCTGACCACATTTTTCCCTCGTTTGATGTCCACCCGTCGTTTGTTTCTGCTTGACAATCTTTTCTCCCTTTCTTGGAATGATATCTATATTTAAAAAGTCACTCAAACTTGACAAGGAGAGTTTTGCCTCGAGCATCAATATTTTTTTTTAGGAACAGAGTTGTCGATTCATGGAACAAGCTGCCTGACATTTGTTTTTTTATGGGCAAAAATACTGTTGAAGCCAAACAGTGGCTTGATAAGCGTTATGGAGACTCTGCACCAGGGAGATCGACTATTATTGACTGATATGCTAAATTTAAATGCGATCGTACAAACACCGATGATGCGGATCGTTCTGGTTGCCTAAAATTGGCAGTTGTTCCGAAAAACATAAAAAAGTCCACAAAATAAGTTTGAAAGACCGTAAAGTGAAAGAGATAGCTGACCCCTTAAGGATATCAGAAGGTAAGTGTGTTCACAATTTTACACGAAAATTTGAACACGCGTAAATTGCTTTCGAAGTGGGTGGCGCGTTTGCTCACATTGGACCAAAAACAACAACGCATTGACGATTTATAGCACTGTTTGGAGCTGTTCAAGCGAGATAAAAAGGATTTCTTGCATCAGTATGAGCCAATGGATGAAACATGAATCCACTACACACCTGATTTAAAAATATCATCAGCTGAGTGGTCAGCAGCTGAGTGGTAAAGGTCGTGCAAAGTGACCAAAAACTCAAAAGTCAGCTTGCAAGATTATTACATCTGTATTTTGGGACGAGCATGGTATTTTATTCATTGAATATCTTAAGAAAGGTAAACCTATCAGTAGCGAATATTACATGGCATCATTGGATCGATTGAGTGTAGAAATCAAGAAAAAACGGCCTCACATGCAGAAGAAAAAAGTGATGTTCCACCAAGACAATGCGCAGTGTCATGAAGTTGATGAAAACGGTGGTTCAATTGAATGAAATACGCTTCAAATTGCTTCCTCACCAACCATACTCTCCAGATGCTGGCCCCCAGTGACCACTGGCTTTTTACAGACATCAAAAAGATGCTCTAGGGAAAGAAATTTGGCTCAAATAAAGAAATGATTGCCGAAATTGAGGCTGTATGCAGATGCATATAAACTTGATACGAATTAGTATTGTGTCAAAAAGCATGAAGCATATTATTAAGGCATGCTTCGGGTTTGGAAAAAATAAGCACGCTTTTTTAAAGTGAGGTAACATGTTACATGCTATTTTCTACCTGCTCACCGGCTGCTAGACGTGCTAGCGGCCACAGAGCTTAGCGGCAAGCGAGAGGGACAGAGACTTGATACCCTGCTGTGAGTTGCGACCCGTGTGCTTTGAGCTGTCTGTTACCTCTCTCGCTCGGCCGTTGAAAAGGAAATGGAGAGGTATTTAAGAGAGATGCTTTCCCGGTAGAATAGTGGCGAAACTATCAATCAATTTACCCTATTTTTTTTTTAAATATTCAATAATAAATGCAATGATGTTATGACATCAGTGCCCTGCGAAAGAGTATTTTCTACTTCCGGTTACATTATTGATAATTGAAGGAGCCTAAATACCTCTTAAATTACCATGTCGACATTTTTTAATGCCAACGTAGTGCAAAACGTTAAATATTTTTTCGTTTGTGAATTATAATATAACTTTTCCTTACATAATAAAGCAGTTTTATATTTTCTCATTGGAATTTTTCTTCTTTGAATATAGAGTTACAGCGCTGCGAAATAATCTTCTTTTAGAGTCGCAGTTCTCCTCTGTCCTTGTGTCGAAGCATATGTTTAGCACGCACAGCTTCCATATTG
>JAOPUG010000152.1:23020339-23035168 GCA_027564375.1 Micropterix facetella
CTCATGACGTGCCAAATGTTCTTCCTCTTTAATTGCTCTAAGAGAATAAGCTCTCAAACAACGTTGGGTGGTTGATAGTGACCTGTTAGGTATGATGGATTGACTCCAGGCGATATGTAACTCATTTTACGCGTCTCATCATGGCCAACAACTTTTCTTATCGCTATTTCCACCGTTTATTCGATTTTAAACTTCAAAATGCTAAAAACTGATTTTATAAGAACAATTTGTACGGCAGGTGCCCCAACCGTAGGTCGTACAAACTTACCGATAGGTGAAATATTTGTTTTAAAGACGGACGTAGTTTACATGAGTTATCGTGCATAGTATCATCCAGCCATTAACACATCCAGAAAGACATACACAATTTTCTTTTTGGTGTATTTAGATTCTAGGACATCTAGGTGACGTTGAGAAAAGTTTTTTTGAACTATTTAACTTCGTAACATTTTTCGCGTGATTTTAAAACATCGTCCACCCTTTGAGTGGGCCGAAATAATTCACATTATTACTGAATAAGACAATGTCATTTCAAAACGGGAAGGGAAAAGAAGCGGATAAGAAAGGCAAAAAGGTGGAATAAATGTGATAAGTAATAACTTTTCAATTAATCTTCGAGGTTAAAAAGTTAAATTTGAAGGGATCTGGTGCCATAGGCGGGGCTATATTGACAGAGAAAGATCAAGAGAAAAAAGTATTGTTATGAGGTGGGATAAAAAGCGTATTGTTAAGACTTTTTCGGTGTCAGAAACCATGACTTCTTTGAGGCTGGACGGATAAACTTCTCCTGAAGATAGAGAGGTGCCATAAGATTATTGAGCACATTAAAAAGAAAGTTAAAATGTAAGATCTGCGATCTCTGCGACCACGGATCTCAGGCCATTGAAAACGTTTTCGATATACCGATACAAGACCATATTTGCGTAGGTTAAAGGTATAATGGATACAAATAGTCTGTTACCGTTCTATTTTAGTAAGAATTGCTCCATTAGAATCAAGGTAAGCTACATGCGCGTATAGTCTATTATTTTTATATATTTTACTCTATTAAGGAAACCAACAGATCTATATTACAAATAATAAAAGACTTAATACTAAATAAACATTAACCATTAAGATGTTTCCAAATATAATAATAATTGTAGCACGTAATTATAAGTAGTTTGGTAAATTAAGATTAATTGTGTATGTTAAAATATTGAACTCTTGTGTGTGAGTTGAAATATTAGTGTAAATTTACCAAATCCATATATAAACAAACAAGTAAACAAATAATAAAAAAATAAACGAGTAAGTGTGGTTTATCTTTTACATTTATAGTAGATTATCATGTATCTTGTCAATATAATAGACCTTATTAAAACTGGAATGTTGCTAAAGAGGTAGCAAATATGTCTACGTCCAAGAATTTATCATTAATTACAAGCTCTGTATATCAATGAATTCTCATTTGAATTTGTTTTGATGAAGGGAAGGCGGAATAGTCTAGGTGAGCATGTAGATCGCGTGTAGAGCGTGTTTAACGACTATAATTTTCTTTAATTTTCGCCTACGGAGATACAAGGAAGGGTGGCTGTCACCCCCCCCCCCTCCTCCGCCTCACCTTGCCCACCAGATCAATGTAAACCCGTATATCTACGAGTATGTAGATTAAATTTTGTTGGTTGTCTCTTTTGCGATAACAAATTCCCTCGCTCCCCTTCTGGCTTGTCGACAGAGAATATTATTATCGTACGAAAAATTGAAAGTGGTTTAAAAATTTACATACTCAACCAATAACTTATCAAGATCCGATGTAAATCGTAACTGCCGTCCAATTTGTCCATTAATCAAGTTCGATACAGGAAGAGCAAGCAATTTAGTTAATTACCGAAAAACTTGGAACTTGGCAACATTTCACTAATTGACCTGTATATTCCTGATCAGGGAAACGAAATCAATTACGTAAACCTTGTAATTGCGTATAAATACAGATGTTCAAAGAACTGGATTTTTGGTGGCAATTATAATACCCGTATCGACCGCTGAGAGAAATCGAAGGCTTTAATAATTAAACGAGAATGCTGTTCGTAGCACCATGCATCCTGTCATATAAGACGGTGATTAAAAAATGCACAAGGCTGGTTTTAATAGCGAGCATAATCATTGAAAATCGATTATAAGGGAGACTTTAAGAACATGTTTTATTCTTGGAATTCTATTTTACTTCAGTTGGCCTAACGAATCAAATTATTCCGAGAAGAAACGCATTAAATAAATGAAAACCGAACGGAGTCGGGTTTATCATAATATTTTTATTACGATTTTGGATTATGAACTATAGACTTCGGACTAATGACTTGCTGTTATAGGTTTAGGACAGCTGTCTTGCCACATATTCACTTCCATTTTGAAGCCATACTCTTTGAGATGAAGAAATCACGGTAATATATTTCAAAGCAGGAACATCTCTTAAATTTTCAATATGGTTCATTTTTTATATCGCTGATAAATCTAAACTAAACCGTCGGGGGCTTGATGGATTTATACTGATAAGCAATCTTGGTATTAATTCACAAGCTATTAAACATAAACTATTCACTATGCATGCATTGATCATTCATAAAATCTATCCACTAAGCTATTTACTAATAAATTGGAATGTTGACGAATAATATTTAATATATATGTATCCATTATACGACTATATTTCGAGGATGTGGAATGTATTTATCATCATTACCTATTAATTATCAGTAGTATAATCCGACATTCGAGTAAAGACGGAAGGTGCCTATCTTCCAAATAGGCCATAATGACCTTTTAATCTCAATAGATGTGTTAATCGAAGGATTTGTGCAAAATAGATCTTAATTGATGAAATTAAAATGTAAATTTTAATGAAGTAACTAATTTCAAATATGATTTGACGATGATTTCAAATTCAAACGATTACTAATTTCACAAGTGCTTTCAAATACCAAATTTATACATACTTTTGAAATCGCATAAGTACAATTTAAAAATTTTCATTTACTCAAAAACTTATGAGCTTACATTGCGGTATGATCGGTAATAGAATTATAATTAGTAATAATTCTAGTTCAGTCCCTGGTATTTCAATATATAGGAATAAAAATATAAAGAAAAAAACTGTGCATTTATGGAACTCATTGACCCAAGTCACTCCCAATTTTGCGACCAAATATCCTCAATGTTATTGACTGTAACTGTCTTATTTCCATAATAGTACTTAGGATTTATTATAATGTCGTACCCTTTAAGAGAGAACATAATTTGAGCATTTTATGCATATCATATCTTTGAGATATATTTTACTATATTCTTCATATAATTAGACTATATAAATTAGAATAATTTAGACTTTTTTTAAACGTCGCTACTGCTGACTCCTTATTTGATTGAAGCATTTCACGTAAATTTATTGGCGAACGTATGTGTCATCGTTTGAACCTTTCGGAATCATGATTTGCCGTTTTGTAATTTCCCAATTATGTTTCTCTGTGGGTCCGTCATAGCATCGTCTGCAGTGAATAACTGCTGAACTACGATACCCACGTTGGCGGTTAGGTTAGGTGTAAGTTGTAATGTCCAGGGCGGCCTCATTTGACGAATGCATGCAAACTACAAATGACGGCAGGCATATATTCCATATAATGTGTTCTTTACGTATTGCACTCTGAGCACTAATTACACTATCATTACACTAAACTAACTCAAATGGTTTTGTCCTTTTCAGTCCTCTTTAAAAGTCCGTGTTATCGAATGGCTGGATGGCCTCGACATTCACATGGCGATGAAGCCTGTGTTCATAGGCTTCGGCATACTTTTTGAAAATATTGCTAACTGATTCCACTTCGAGGTCCCGATTGAGATCTTCATTTCTTATATACCAGGGTGCGTTTACAATACCTCTGAGTATTTTGTTCTGGAAGAGTTGTATCATTTGAATTTTACTCTGTTTGGTACGACCCCACAGTTGTATACCATAAGTCCAAATTGCCGTTAGGAATTGTTTGTACAGAAGTATTTTGTTGTGCACTGACAACGCTGATTGTCTTCCGAGCAGCCGTACATCTTCCTATAGCGAAGTTCTAGTTCGTCGCGTTTCTTTTTGACGTGAGCTTTCCAGCGAAGCTTGGTGTCACGTGTCATGCCCAGATATTTTGGCTACGTTTTCGTACGGTATCACATTATTATTTATGTATCGGGTGGTATGAGTTTTTTATTGGTGAAATCTGTGAGTTGACTTCGACTCATTGAGTTTTATCGGCCAATGTGTTGTCCAATCGTATACACTATTGATGGCAGCTTGGAGTTTTTTCAATGCTTTCTCGTGAGTGACCCCTACCGTCATAATAGCTATGTCATCACAAAGGTTGTAATGGAATTGTTTTCTAACACTGGTATATCACGTGTATAATAGGTACATGACCGGCCCTAAAACACTTCCTTGTGGTACTCCAGCTCTTATATGCTTAATTTCTGAATATGATTCATCGTGTCTAATACGAAACATTCTGTCGGAAGCATTGTTTTGGAAGCATTTAATTTAATTTTTACATAAGGCCGTCGTGCCACACAATATCAAAAGCTTAAGCTAGATCGAGGAAAACTGTAGAGCAAACTTTTTTCTCTTCTAAAGTTTTTTCGATGATATTGGTCTATTAACCCCTGGTCTATTGTGGAATGGTTTTTCCCTAAAACCAAACTGGTAATCATGGATTAAGTTTCTGTCTTCTAAAACAGATTTTATCCTTTTAATTGAAAAGTTTTTCGAATAATTTAGACATTATTGGTAACAGTGATATCGGTCTGTAAGATGCTACATCATGTGCTGGTTTTCCTGGCTTGAAAATCATAATAACTTCAGCGAATTTCCACACGTCCAGGACATGTTCTATCTAAACGTAGCATTGATAAATGTTGTGATTTTATTATTGCTTTACGAAGCAGGTTCCGTAGAACTTCCCCAGTAATGAGATCGTACCTAGGAGTTTTCTTTTGACTTAGGCGCTTTATTTCACTGGAGATTTCTTTTGGAGTAACAAGTTTTATTTCTAGTTCATCTTATAATACCCGTTTGTCCAGGCTAATTTCATACGCATCGTCCTCGTTCGGTTTAAATATTTGCTCAAGATAATATTCAAACCTTGTTGCTTTCTGAGCGCTACTTACAGCCCAATTTCCGTTTTCTAATTTAATGGGAAGTATTTGAATAATAGGCCTTTTTAATGAGTAGTCCGCTGAACAATCGCTTGTTAGTGTAGTCACTGATTCATCGTGGAAAGTTTTAATTTCTCTGTTCATTTTTTTGTGAGGTTATTCAACAAGGTCTTGTCCTGTAGAAATCTCATATGTTGCCATTTTCTTCTCTGATTTTTTTTCTCAGCAATTAGATTTCTAATTTCTAAAGGATACTGATTACCTATGACCCATTTCTTAGTGTTGGGTGTATTACTCCAGGCACACTGTTGAATATCTACTATGAATTTCATTACATCCAATTCTAGCTGTTCAACGATTTTAAGGGAACTTTTAGGTTTATGAAGCTATCTAGATCTAGCTTAAAGCTTTCCCAGTCTGTGTTCTTATTCACTAAAGTCGCGTTACTTTCATTAAATATAATTTACTCACTTAAAGTTAATGTTATAGGCGAATGGTCCGAACTCATATCATACCCTTCCTCAATGTTGATGAATTTATTTGATATGTTTTTATATATAAAAAAATCGATCGGATCTGGAACTTTGTTACTATCGGTAGGCCAGTATGTCGGCTTCCCTGTTAAAATCATACCGCATTTAGTTTCTTTGATGGCGCGTAGTAATTCTTTACCTTTGGTGGTTGTAAGTCTGAATCCCCAGTATGTGTTTTTAGTATTGAAATCACCTCCTATGATAAACCGGTTTCCAAGTTGCTCCAAAAACTCCTGTATTGCGTTGAGTTTAGTACATACTTGCATTGATTCAGATATAGTAACCGGATATCGTTTCATTTTGACGCATACAGCTACAATTTGTTTATCTATTTCCTCGATCTTCTGTTCTTGAAAATGGGAAATGTTGTCCTTTATTATGACTGTACTGCCTCCTCTAGCTGTATTGCCTGGATGTAGGCCATGATAAACTTTATAGGTTTTAATTTGGATTAAAGATTCTTTAGTAAAGTGTGTCTCCGATATGAGACACACGTCATTTTTTTCTGTAGATAGAACCGCCTTTAATTCATTTTGATAACGAAAGAGTCCATTGGCGTTCCATGCCATAATTTTGAGGGAGTTGGACATTACGGGCATTTTAAAGTAGGTGTCTTGGCGCTATGTTCCAGTTTCCTTAATCTCTCATCAAGTGACGTCATGAAGTATAGGATTGTATATAGATTGTCGTCTAGGTTATTATTATTTGGAAGTGTAGGCTTAGGCTGTGCCTGAGGTTGCGCTCCTTTAGCTGTTTCGGCATAAGCATATTGGCATATTGGTAGTTTTTTTTTATCAGCTGGTGTATTTTCTTTATTTTTTTATTTTTAATAGTTGTAGTTTCTTAGCTACTGTACAGCCTCTGTAGTTGGCGTGATGTGGTTCATCGCAGTGAATATATTTCGGCTTTGTATCTGCTGTTTTTTTCAGTCTCTTGTTAGATGCTTGCCTGCACATTTTACGCATCTAGGTTCTTTTTAGCAGTATTTTTGTGTGTGTCCATATGTCTGGCAGCGTTTGCACTGCGGGATCAGTTTCGAAATTTTGATCAGTTGGATGCTGACTTTACATCCTAATATAGATTTAATATTGTAGAAATTTTAAATATTTTCATAGTTTTCAAATGTAATCATGAACTTAAAGTGTAATCATGAACTATTTAAAGGTTCTTTTGACCTCCAACTCAATTCGTTGACGGCGTCTTGTATTTTAAATCCTTTGAATTGTAGGTCTGCTATAATCCTGGGGAGTTCACAAGAGGAGTGTAAGTTTTTTGCCATTACTCTAATGGGACTGTTGTGCTTATTCGCATATGTGTGGGAACACAATTATTTTGTAGAAGTAGCTTAGTGACACTTCTATACGTGTCATCGTTAGAGGAGTTTATCTTAACTCTATTTTCTTTCATCATTTTGGTGGTGAATGAATCTTTCCACAGGGCAGTTAGAAGAAGATCATAGAACTTCTGGTAATCTCGTATGTTTTCCACTATAATAGGTGGGGGTAACGGTGTCCTTTTTACCTTAGTTATTTCAGTTTCAGACGGTCCTAGTTGGGGTGTTCCTTGCTGAGGTCCATGTTGGGGGTGAGCGTGACAAATTAAGCTTCCTTTTCTTCCTGCTTATTTGACTTACTCATCCGGTCTCTTTCGTGAGATCCTCCTTGTCGGTTTCATATTATATGATTTTGGGATGATTTATTTTTCAGTCGTTTAATTTTCAAATTTTTTCAACTGGTCCTGAGTGCTTTTCAGTTGTTCATAGAGTTCATTTATTTAACCGTTGAGGTCATTTACCAGACTTTGCCGTTTTTGCTGTTGGTCCTTTTCTTCGGTGATGTATTTATATAACAGGCGTTCTGTTTCAGTTTTGATGGATATATTCTGCGAAGGCATTATTACTTGTCAGCAATAGCTCCGCCTCACACAATAACTCAATTGTCATCATTCACACTATTGATAAATTTAGCTCATCGCGGCGACGGTTCCATTTCACAAAATAAGCAATAATTTAACAAGGAATCTGGGGCAGGGGGAAAACCGAAGGGTTTATCAAACTTCGGTCCATATAATTATTTTCTTTTATGTATGTATAATATATTAAGATGTTCAGGGTAGTTTAAAAAAAATACCTAAACTTAGCACGTAAACCACAAGAGGTCCACTGTGCCACTCCTATAATGACTCCCTCAATGAAGAGGAATTAGTTAACTCGATTATCGTGCATAGTAACAAAACTGAGCAAGATTTTCAAATTTGGCCACTTAGGTAGCCGAAGTAATATGAAAATATCTTCCAATCTTCACTCACTTCATTTTTAGAAAAATAATTTTAGAAAAATATGTTATTTCAGGGATATGTTATTTAAAAAAAGCATAATATAAAACTCATAAAGCCATTTTGTCTCATTTTCATCGATAATCCTCTGCCTATATTACTCATAATATATGAATATTATTAAATAAATATTTAAATAAAAATAAAAATTTATTCATCCGTAAGTTTAAACCTTTATCATAGTATTAATATAACATTTTATACCTAGTTGAAACATTTACTTCTCTCTCCTCCCCTCCTCCCCCCGAGGGGGCCAAGTATTCTTACAACCCTGCGAGGTTTTATTACTTGACACGAACTAGTAAACTGCGTCCGATTTCAAAAAATCTCAATCTAATTTTATCTATCTAATACGTGTCTGGTAATTTTTCGCGTCGATATTAGGCGCTCATACGAGATGACGAGGTGTGGACTCGCATCACACTAGTCGCACTTAAGCATGCCGATTGCAGCGCGTCTCACCCGCGCGCGGGATACTGGGGGGGGTGGCGAATGACGTAACCATATGTAAACGCACCGCCGCAGCGTATATGTTCACCTGATACTTCAGCACTCGCCTGTGACACATCAATTATTTATCGAGTTATCGTGCATACTAACATTTTTCGCGCATGATTTCAAGACTTGGCCACTTGGGTGGCCGAAGTAAAAGAGGACGATTGCGACGATAATGTGCACTCAACTGTGAAGTCTCGTATTTGCCACCGAAACCTCGTTAAATTGAAATTATGTAGCCAGAAAATAAATCATATGTCATTAAATGTTTTTTTGTTTGTTTCTACTCTTTATTGTGAAATTTCACAATGGTCGTGTTTATTATCATACGACAATCTCTTACAACAAATCCCTGCTATGAAGTGGGTATATGTATGCGTGCGGTTAAAATGCGTGTAAGTGTATGGCTTGCCTTCGACCTTCATAATTTAAATGCAATTCCGATAATTTTATCCCAAGTATAAATTGTTACCCATCCGAGAATCGAATCCGGAATCTTATAATGTAAGATCAGGCGACCTAACCACATTGCCATTAGGCTGTGTCTTAGTAGAAATTGACATGAAAAAGTAATATGGCTTAGTAGAAATTGACTTATTTCAGTGCAAACTATTAAAGCGAACGGGTCAGTTTTATTGTCTTCGCAATCTAAAAGTGACACTAGGTCGAAATTGTGTTATATTATTTGTGTTACTTTTTCAGGGTGTGGAAGCTATAATAAAATGCCGCTTTAACCAATAAAGCGAAAATATTATTTTTGCTTTGTGTGTCACTTTTGAAGCGGAAATGCGATGTTATATTTAATATATATATAAAGTTAAAAACATGAAAGCGCTGAGCTTATAAATAAAATGCTGGATAGGATTGCTCTATCCATATCATTAAACAGCGAAGATTGCACTATTTTGGTCACGTGATGCGAAATAAAACATCCTCCATAAAGAAATAAATGGAAAACGTAATTTCGGGCAAAGACGACTCGCGTGTCTGGATTAGCTGCGGCACAATTTCATTTCTCTGAGCTGCCGCTTTCGCTTTCAGCTACCGCATGCAAAGTTACACTTGACTTATGATGACCAATCACCGACAAGAAGGAGAAGAATGCTTATACTTTGATCTGGAATACCTTTATTCCTGATCCCTTTTTCTCTTCCGTCTTTACAATTGATGATATTTTTAAGGAAGGATACCACCCTAAATGTCAAGATCATAATCAAAAATAAAAAAGCTATAATTACAAATATTATACAAATAGTTAGATAACGTTCGAAATTTAATGATACTAAATCCGTTCCATTTAATAATCTTTTATATCTTGTGAGAAATACGCAGACAAATATCGATAAAAACGAGGCAAGACGACCATAATCATTTAGAGATTCCGTTTTTTTTTTAAACAGATATCCCAGGAATATGTTGTAAGCCGATAAGTTAAGAAATACTCTAAACAATATGGAAATTTGCCAAAATTAATCACTTTATTCGTTAATAATCAGCAAAAAATAAAAACACGTGATTTCTTGTAAAAAAAATAGTACCCTTCATAAGGTGTCCAATTAGTAGTTCATGTAGGCAATTACGGAAATTACTGAAGAAGTTGACCCAATTCGCGATATCATGTCTACATCGCCGTAGTCTTTTATGTTTTCCACGTCCAGTCATCCAGCCCCCTCGTTTCTATCATAATTTATGATGCAAAGAACATACCAATATAAACATAGTCAATATTTATCATATGTAATATACATATTGTTAAAATATATACAAACCTACTAGATATAACTTACTTACCTCTGTTCGACTGCAGGTGGTTTTGTGGTACGGTGCGACTCTTGCCGCATTTGCCTCTGATCGTTTTGTCTAAATGTTTTCTTCGATGCGAAATAAACTTTGCAAATTGGGCATGTCCACATTTTTAATGACTGACTAATTCATGCCATAAGAGATTTCTTAGGCGATTTTCTTTATTTGTAGGTTTTTCATATGTTATTCTGATTTTTCCAGACCAAACCCCTTCCCTCCACAACAACAATTCGTGATATATCGCCCGTAGGTATAAAGGGCATAATGTTCGTTAGGTAATATTTGGATGGCCTCTAGGCCATACTTGTTTAGTCAGTACATATAGGCATTTGAAGTGTAATGGGAACGGCAATATATTTTGCATGTTAACTGTTACATCTTCAGATTTGGGTACATTCTTTAGGAAAATCCACATATGAGCCAAATATGTTCTTTTATATATGAAACCCTTTATTGAAAGTGCTTTTCTGTTATAGATTAACAGTTTGTTATTACGGTTCTGTTTATTATGGTTTAACATTGTTTCGTTTTGCTTTGTGCTGGTGTTCCTAATATGGGTTATCGCTGTAATGCAAATATGGATTAGCAGAAAAGTGTCGTATTATTAATGTCCATACAAACTTATTTTTTTACGGGCTTTTACAAGATATAAACCTAACTGAAAAATAGATAGGTCTTTCGAATAGTAGTTGCAATATTTTGCCCAACTTTAGATATCACTTATGCAAGTAGTTTTGTCGAAATAAGTGATTATCACAAAAAGTTTAACTTGCAATATTCTGGCTCCATAGGGACAAAATATAAAAAATACCTAAACTTTCCTATACTTTCGTTTTTGATATGGTAAAATTATTTTTTTAATTTATAAACTTAAATTTAAAACTAGATTCTTGTGTCTTTCAATTTGTAAAAATAATATATTTACTAGTAAATTCCATTAAACGTTTTTTCTAGCGAAGTCTAACAATCGTGAGAGATTTTGTTACTATGCATGATAACTCGTGTAAACTACTTTCGATTTTTAAAAATATTCATTCGTTATCGATAGTTATGGCCAATGCGCAGAGTCCAATTTTGGAGCCTATACGACCTACGGTTTTTCCATTTCACGTCAGTAAAGTTTGCGGCTGCCGCCTCTCTGCCAAAATAGCAAATACAATATATGTATTAGGAGGCTATGCGCCTATAGGAGGTATTTCGCTCTTTCATTGTATTTTACACCTATTTTTAAAATACCGATTAAAATTTCGCCATCTATCAAGTGTCGCTTAAATATGCCACGGCTTTTTTGTAAGTGATTAGAAATTTAGCTGATAGATAGCGGTCAAAAATTCTTTTACTCGTTAAAAGAAAAATCAGTCGTAGTTTGGTCGTCGTCGATGAATTTGCGACAGTCACTGCATTAGGAGTTCATAAGGGTTCGAGAGTTTGATAGCTGATACATAAGTAGCGTCGGCCTTGTTCGATTTTCACTCTTTAACGGATATGAGCGCTTGATCACCACGTGCTAAATTGTCTTCATTTGCTCCGCTAATACGCCGATTAGCGATAATTACAAAAGGAAAATTATATTAGCGGACCCCTATCCGCGATGGCCCGAAGTATGACAAACCTTTGTGTTTTCCCCCTGCCAAGTTTTTAATTTAAATTTATACATTTATTATTACGTATTGGGTTACTTTTTTTAACTAAAAAAAAAACTTTATTCATTATGATTTTTTACAATGTTGTAACATATCGTATACGTAAGTCTAAGTCCTGCCTAACTGAACAGTGTCCATAATAACGTAAGCTTACTTATATTGTGGTTCTAGTGAATTTACATAAGCCATTTTGTCAATGATAAAAATAAAAAATGAATACAAATAAATTAACAAAATAAAGAGAGCATACTAAATAAAATTAAAATAGTCGTTGAATTAAGATTGAAATAGTCATTGAGGAAGATATAGGAATAATGTTTTATATAATCTGGTGAAAAACATTTTTGTAAAGACAAAAGAAAAATCAAAGCCTAATATTTGATTATATGGTTAGTAGAATTTAACCCAAGAACTCATCGAATAGTAGAAAAAGGTTGCCAATTTCCAAAACAAAATAGAAGAAGAATCAACGCAGTAAATCAGATTTAGAACTACGTCATTCCCAAATACCTAGTAAATTGGGCAATGTCGTAACTGTTTACCAAGCAGTATCAGTATCTAACTAACTGTATGGATCCAATTGAAGCGGATTGGGGCGTGTTGTTGACCGTGCCTAGTGATCCATTGCCTGAGCCATAGGTAGAGTGGAGTAGAGACGAATAGAGGCAGTCGCCGTCAGCCTGTAACTGAACACTAATTGCATTTCCAGGCGATGTGCTTAAAGCGAACACCTAAACGACGACTGTAAAAAGAGCTGTCTGGGTGAATGAAATGCGCAAAAGTTACGAGCACTGTCCGCTAGGACGAATTGTTACGGAATAAACGAGTAGACATGCTAAAAGTAGTTGCACCTACTAAATACAGGCTGATTGAAATTACTAGAAAGCTTAAAACCTTTGAGATATAGACGATCGGCAGTCCGGAAATAGAGATAATATAAAATCCTTCATCATTCGTTATGAAGACTACTTAACTTTTATGTTTATTTTATTTATTTTAATCGAGGTACTTAAAAAATACATATTATAATATACACATCATTACTGATATTAAATAATAATAAAGATCATGCAGAGGCAATTGAATAATGTAGGCAGGTACTCCATGTAGAAGAGGGACGTCCTCAGTTACTATTCTTAGACACCCCGGGTGTTGTTGCATATGTATAAGATGTAGCAGAATCAGAGTGAGTCAGTCAGAGTGTAGAAGAAAGGTTTAACGTGGACGATGCTTTAATAAATACTTAGACCATACTGAAAGTTTCTGGATTCCGATAAACACTTATAATGTTCATATTGTATTAACAGTTTTTCAAAGTGCTGTCCCTGACAATTCATACACATTTTCATTTTTTGAAACCATTGAGAAAAGTAGAGGACCCAGTCTTCTTTAGGGTCTCCTCAATGACTTATCAGAATGCTATCACCGCTCCTGGAGTCGTGAACCGTATACCTCGAAGTTTATCCTTAATTTTAAGAAACAAAAAGAAATCGCAGGGTAGAAGTTCCGGATTGTATAGGTGATGCGTCATCAGTTCCACGTTTGAGGTCTTCAAAAACGCCATTGTCATCTTAGCAAAGTAGGCGGATGCAATGTCGTGATAGAGGACTACTCTGCTCCGACGAAGCTTTTACCGAACTTTTTCTAAAACACTGGACATGCAAATGTTAACAAACCAATTTGCAGTGATTGTTCTTCGGTTTTCAAGCGAAATAGTCGTGTAATGTCCCGTCTTGCTAACAAAAAGAAGCAACCATCATTTCACCAGTGCTTCAACCTTTCTTAACTTTCTTCAGCAAATCCTCCAAAGGAAAGACCCACTCCGCCGATTACTCTATCTTTCTGGGTTGTAACATTTCTTTTATCATTTTATCACACCACTCAACAAGGAGTCGTTTTTGAACTTTCGTTTTCTCATGCGATATCCATCTCAAACAAAGTTTCATAACTTTCAGGTGCACGTGCGAAATATTTTACACTTGGTTCATGTCAATGCTCAATATTGTACGAATTTGATGATTATCATATATCCTGACATTATTATAATTTATACAATCTACGGCAATTTTAATCTGCAAGACTAGTACCAATCTACAAACTTTCAACGAGTTCGGGCTTGTGTGCTTGTAGTGAGCTTGTTTTGAATGTACAGCGATTATCGTGTAAATTGTTCTGGGAAATTTTACGTTTAGATTCAATTTTAACCACGAAATACAGTAGGAAAATTTCAGTGTAATGTAATATTAATAGTTGTATGATTATGAGTACACTACATATACAATTTTGTGGAATGTCTGTAGTGGAGGTAATTGATTGTCGTTTGCGATGTCTATTGTGCATATATGTGCATAAAAAGCTCAACGTGTACGTCCTATTAGACTACATCGTGCCATCACAGACGGGAGTCACCCTGAACCGGTCCATCGGTTATACCAGGGAGAAAATATGAATGTAGAATAAAAATCTGCTCCATTAAAAGTGGAGATGTTAGAATTATAGACCGGTAGCCCGACCCAAAGCCGATATTAAAAATGTAGGTGAGTTAGTGTGACGAAGAGAAGAATAATGTTTTTCGTTTCCTCAGATTCAGTGTTGGTATAAAGCCAAAGGCATGTTGTAGAATTGAATCACTTTATTTAAATTATCAGACATATATTTTTAAACTTCAGAAATTTACAATAAAAAGTAATTAAAAATACACTATACATACATAGTAAGCAGTGGCGTAGCGTGCATTGGCGGGGCCCCGTATAAAAATTTGTTTGGGGCCCTTAGGAAGGGTAAAGATTTCTCACAAAAGAAAAAAAAATGTTTGCATAAAATTAAAAGAAATATTTATTCATCATAATTATCTA
>JAOPUG010000152.1:23110293-23121490 GCA_027564375.1 Micropterix facetella
GATCAGAGCTTTCGAGTGTTCTTGTCCTTTGACGAACTTCCACCAATCGATTGCCCTCGTTTTTTCTTTGTTGCTGAGCAGAGAATATGCATCCCGTTTTGTGATTCCACAGAATGGTTCTGGGCCGACCAGGGGTGTGTCTGCGCCCTTTCTAGCAAGTTCGTCCGCTTCTTCGTTTCCGTTAATGTCGGAGTGCCCTGGTACCCATCTAAGTATAACTTTGTTGGAGTTAGCCAGTGCGTTTAGGTCTTAATCTTGACCTAAGTAATTGTAGGAAAAAATGTATGTATTTCACAAAATAAATTTACACAAGTAAGTCTCGTGACAAGCTTTTATGTCATATAAGTTGTATAATGTAATAAATTGATGGGCTTGATTTAATTTAAAGTTTATTTTCTTTATTTTAGAGCATTTAAAAAAAGCTTCTTTTTAGAAATGTTTTTTTTTACCATTTATTTATTATACTATACTCATCAAAAAGTTTTTTAACTCGAAAAAATAAATCTTTTATTATATTATACTCATCAAAAGTTTATACTAAACCATTTATTTTTTATACTATACTCATCAAAAGTTATTGAGTTTTTTTAACTCGAAAAAATAAATCTTTTTAATCAATGAAATCTTGAAAAATGTGCATTTGCCTTTTCTGCAAATAGAGATTCAGCACTAATGAAAGTTTAGCGTGCCACTATCACTAGAGTCCGTGTACGATCTCTTTCTCTCAGATTAAGATAGGGATGCAAGTATACCCAGCCTTAAATTTATTTATTTTTTTAATCATACTGTCAATAAACTTATGCTCGATTCGACTTGACTCACGGTTTATCGTCTAACTCCGTTTGCGCATCTAATAAGTCACCGACGGCGTTGATGGATTACATAGGAGCGTGCAGAAAGCATCGTTTAATCCCTACCTTACGCGTTTTCAGCGATTTCAGCAACCGCATTATTTCCGCACAACTCGCCTCGCGCGATGGAGCAATACGAGAAGCGGGCAAGGATTGAGCAGCCGACGCTGGCGCGACGGGCTTTGCATTTAAATAAGAGCACGCAAACGCAAATAAATCACTAACGACCGGCATCGGATTATTTTTGTGCCAACAATACGGGCAGCGGCGCATGGACGCGGTAATTAAAACTGGAAATATTTTTTTCGTTGTGAAAAATGGGTTCCCCTCTAAATATTGCGTCATGAAGGTGGGAGAATATTCAATGATCTGGCTAGAGTGTAGATATGGCTTATGGTGGAGTTAAGCTAACATCTTTGTTCAAGAGGAGAATCAAGAATACTCAGGTATAGAACGTTTGATGCCAATCTTGGAGGATTCCTAGATTTAGTGAAAGATCTTTTACATAAACTGAGAAAAACAATATACTACGACGGGGGTCCCAAACTTTTCCAAGTCGCGGCACCATTAAAAGAATTAGAATTTTCTCACGGTACCCTAGTTATATAATATCTACTACTATCACATAACATCTCTCCACCTTCAACGATAGACTACCATTAAGGAAACGAACATAGCAGATGGGATGTTGCTGTCCGTGGTCTCATCTGGTTACATTCCAAATTCATGTCCTTTATTATTTTCCATATATGATCGTGGAGATCCGGAATCATCTGCTGGATTGTACGATTGATTGTATTGTGCGGATGACAGAGGAATCTTCGAAAGAAGTTCCAGCGCATTTTTTCGAGGAACATATTTTATCATCCGGAAGAGCAACAATCGTGACTAAGAAAAAAAAGGACTTTTTACATGAAGAGACCGTGAAGTGGGATAACATGGTGGTGGTTGGTTGCGATGGGACTGCTGTCTATACAGGACCAAAAGGAGGAATAATACGATGCATAGAACAATGTCTACAGTGGTTCATTAGTCAATTACACGCCAATGAACCAACGTTGCGTCATTTGTTTGAAAAATTTAATGGGCGAAGCTTTATGGGCGTAATAGGCAAATGTAAAAAAATACAAAAATCTGCCCTCGATATACTATGAATCGATAAATAGCACTCTACCGGATATTTCAAACTCAAGGGATTTAAGTATGGATCAATATACCTCTTTAGCATTTGTAACGCCATTGATTCGGATTATTGTAATGAAAATTTATTCAAAAATAACCCTGAGAAGATCGTTCATTCCAGGTGGTTTACCGACTTCTGCGACTTCTCAGGCTATATGTTTCGACATATTCACCTACAGAGAACCTAGTGCATTTGCTAACATTCATCTTGAAAGTTTATGCTCCGATGTGGTTTTCCATCAAAACTCAATCAAGTTGCAATTATGGTGCAAAGCATTTACACAAAACCATTGTTCTTTCGAGATATCTTCCAGAACACCTTTAGATCATTGTAGATCTAGCTATACAAAGAAACGATTTCTTTGGACATGCGGCGCTGTTGGCTGACGATAGAATACTCGTACATATAAAAGTTTTGGCTTCACGGGAGATCCTGAAATCGCGAGATTCGGCTATTCGGAGTTTAGAGTTCTTAACTTGAACTTCAGTGCCAAAACTATATTGATATTATTATCTGGTAGAAGGTGATGATTACCGAGCCTCCTATTTAAAAAAAAATCATTACAGTCATTTATGAATGCATACAAACCCCGGATAAAATCGAGTAATTGATTTTACCCTTTCTGAAAATGTACTCTTGTCACACTCAATCTACTGAACGGTGTATGAAAATTGTAACGAAGGCCTCTGCGGCTGTTTGTGATCCTATTAGAAGAGATGGGTTTATAAGAATACACCTGGAATCTCGAAAGACAATGCCTGTGTTTAACTCCAAAATTGATTAATTTAAGTGTTTAGATATTTTCCAAGACATAAAAATATTTATCTAATTTTTATCGACATCTTAAGTCATAATTATTGTAATTCACGTCGTTGTAAAGGGGTCGAAGGTAAGATGATCATCAATGTATAATCCAAGATTAAAAGCGACGCTACGCGAGGGATCTCTATTTGATCAATAGCAATGTCAGGACGACTAATAGAGTTAAATTTAGCCAGATTATGTTGGACACGAATGACCAGGTATGAATACTTAACAGGATTGAGTTTAAGCACACGTATTTTAGTCCAATAATATAACAGAGAGCTCTTCATTAACATATATATCCATATACTACCGTCCAATCCAGATACCTTCCTAATGACGTCCACTTCTCCTCCTTTCTCGGCGATTTTCTATTTATAAACTCAACTTTTGTTTGAATTTGATTAAATTTACTTAATTTGATTTTGTATTTTTATGTTTAAATATGTTAATATTTCTTAAAACTGTAACTACCACAAGAAAGAATTATCGGCCGAAAGTGTTTTTATTGTATAAGTATGTATAATACGCTAGATTAGTGCCCTCTGCATGTTATTCTAAATGATTAAATTAATTAATTAATAAACATTTTGCAAACTGCAGAAATAGCGTCGTCGAGATTGAAGGAGAGGAACAACTGTCATCTGCATACAAGAGGCATTCCGAAAATTATTGTGGAAATTATCTCCAATATGAAATGTATAAAGAGAGTGGACCATGGTGTCCATCCATAGTCTCGATCGTAGTGTGTTATTTATTTCAATCCGATTTTTTAGCTGTCGCTATTGACGCTTGAGTGTGGTAGCAACGAGTGAAAGATACAGCGGAATCAGAGGCAGAATCTCTTTAAATAACATCTATTATGGACATATTTTTCTTTTAAAGTTTTTTTCTTGTATATTCAAGGGTACAGAGCAACCACGTTCGCTACGACATCTATACCCAGTCACGGGGTACATATTAATGTAAACATTTTCATGAGACCTTTTCTAAACGATATTTGACTGACCCCATAAATTACGATATTTTTGAGCAGCAGCCGGAAACAATAAAAATAAATTTTCGTTTAAAAATAAAAATTATTGCTTTATTAAAACAATTTATTATAATCAAAACAATTGATATATAAAATTGCCATTATTTTCTGAATAAAATCAAATCACTTAAAGGCTACAAAAGCACTGCAATTTATGAATTCACTTTTTCCAGATCCCGATGTGAATTGATCAATCCTCACGAATAACCAAATTGCGCTGTCGGTTGGATATTACAATACCCTACAAATGTGAAAAAACAACTGCCAGATAGTGAATGAAATGCCGACCGGTGTCACTTTCATAAACGAATAATTAATAACCAGAAAAGTAACGATATACATCGGCAACGTTGGCCCGTCCCGTAATTGGTAATCCCTGAAATCCAAAATGGCTTAAAACCTATTCCAACAAGTTTCTCTTATCACCACGATTCTAAAAATACCCATATACGCTATTCTTGCTCTACCTATTGGTCAGATCCTTCTACATGCCAATTAAACCAGGATATACCTGCGACAGCATCCAAATGGCTTGGAACCTATTCCAACAATTTTCTCTCGTCTTCACGATTCCAAAATTACCCATATACGCTATGCTTGCTCTACCTATTGGTCAAATACTCCTCCTTGCCATGTTAACCTGGATACACCTGCAGCAACACCCAAATGGCTTCAAACTTATTCTTCTGAGGGCAGTGTCTGAAACCACCCATTTCATAATTATAATTTTTATATTAATACTTTTTTATAAGTCACTAGTTAAATGACACTGAGGCTATAATTAATTTAGCCATCAGAGTATATATTTAAATATTACCATAATAAAATATTTATAATAAATAATATATTCATTAGCGTATTGTTTGTGCATCTATTACTCTAAATATTTTTTTTTTAAATGAGCGTCAATTCTTCGTAATGTAATTCTTGGATTGTATATAAGAATATGCGAAAGAAATGCGAAAAGTATTAACGGTAAATAAATCTAAGACTCATAAATCGGATCCTGAATTACTACATCTGGCCTGTAGTTATGTACGGCATCGAATCGTAGACCAGAAAGAAAAACACCAGTCGGTGCCTTGAAGCGTTTGAAATGTGGTGTTATCGTCGCATGCTTCGTATAAGCTGGACCAAGAGTCAGGAATTAAAAAGTCATTCAGCCTGCTGGAACGACTGGAAATCGTTGCACATCGTCAAAAAGCGCATTTTTTTATATCTCTTACGGTAATGGCCCACCTTAATGTCTATCGATATTATCTAACCGGCAGCCGACTTTTTATAACATCACGTGGCAGTGTTTCAACGTGGCTATGGCCTTTATTGGATGATTTGACGAAAATTGAATATTTGGGGGACTTGTTACACCATAACATATATCAACTGCTTCAACTTATATTGATGGGCAAAATACATGGTAAGCGGCGCCCGGAAAGGTGGAAGAAATCATGGCTGCGTAATATCAGAAAGTGGACCGACATCACCAGCGCAGAGTAGCTATTCCGAATGGCGCAGGATAGACGAAAATGTGCAGTGTTAACGGCCAACCTCCAGTGACGGAGAGGCACATAAAGAAGAAGAGGAATATATAAGAATCCGTTCACTGACTTGACATATAACAACGTCAAAACATATAACCACGAAACAAGTTATCATTCTGGTCGCCTCAGACCAAAGGCAGACCTTATATTTTCTCTCTTAAGAATGCCAGGACTTATGCCGATTGCCTGGAATAAATTAAGAATAATTTCAACAGCATTGAATTTCCGCGTATGTATTCGTGTTAATCCTTACAAGGAAAAGCGTATGTACTGGAGCAGATATTGCAACCATAAATTGAATGGGTGTATCGTTATCTCCCGAGCATCCCGCTCCCCATTCATCATATACATTCCGTTTAATGCCACACAATTAATTATTACATACTCCATATACTAGCTACAATATAACTGCGCCAGATCTCGAAGTAATAATCCCGCCGCTATATCGGATGCGATAATGGAAGATTACACAGTATAATGTTTAGTAGTGGACGGACGTAGAGCCGCGGATTATGCTTTGGCGCCATGCAGTGCTCAAAGCGCTCGCAGTGGCTGCAACTTACGAGTATGCCGCTGATAAATTAATTGCCATGCGGGATACAAACTTGCGGATAGCGGGATCAACGTAACCGCATGCTGAATTATACACAGAGCTATGTCGCAATATTATAATATGTATCCACGAATGAATGACTCTATTTTTTTAAAAAAAAAGATAACTCAAACTAATCAACTAGCTGACGCATTTGCATCAAGACTACGGTAACATTTTCACGACTATCGCCAGGACTCTAAACACCGGATATGGTTGGACTAAATTGCGAATCGAATAATAATAAATATATGTGTTAAATCACATATTTATTTCTTCAGCAAATTCCCAAACATAGGCTAAATGAAAATTGAAAAGAGTAGCGAGTGTCGAGGAAGCATTTATCTGTATCATAAGCTGAGTTGTTAGAATCCAAGTAAGAACCAATTGAAATAAAACAAAATATGTAACAAAACCTGTAACGTCATAATTGAAGGGCAGCAAGCAGTCGTAAGGTCACGTAGTCAATAGGGATGTGTCATGAATATTTGTCGTAGATCAATCTCGCACAAACCACTAAAAATCTCACAATTATTGAGGAAAAAAAAACAATTTAGAAGCCCGTGTCATCATTCCAAATTAGAATTAATCATATTATTCAGCCGATAAAATAAGGCCTGGTCGAAAACCATTTTCATATTCGTGAAAATTGTGAATTGTATACGCATCCAAATTAATTATCTAAAATCAACGGCGGGTATATTCGGCGCGGGCGAGAACAAAGCAAAGCAGACCGTATTAAATTTTAGGCGTCTGCCATTGTTTCGCACAATTTATTACACCGCGACGTAATTACTCAGCGGAGGCGTCGCGACGCTCGCGACTCCGACCGAGGCTAGGGTCGCAGACGACCGTCTCCGTGCGGGATGACTTATTTTATAAACGCATCACCCAATTAAAGAAACCAAATCGTCAATGAGAATGCACGATTCATATTTGACAAGCATACATGGGGACAATGACTCTCAAATAAATAATAATAATAATAAACTAGTAGTAAAAAAACGAACAAGTTCTTTTCGAAAAGGGGTGCGTTCGAATAAGTTTTATGTCTGAGCTCTAATCGGATCATCTTCCATACGATGATTATTGGATTTGAAGTAGTTTTCCCATTTTTCATTCATTGTTTTTTGTTTGTCTGAGTGCTATCTCTCGGTTTTCTTAATTATGTTGTTGATTTTCTCGTTCTATTTCGAACGCATGCTTATCTGTCAAACCACGATCTGCTATTTTTCAAGTTTTTTCATCTAACAATTAAATTGTGTGTTAATAAGCATCGTTGTGTTTCTTGAGTTGGTTATGATTTATGATTAGGAGTTGATTATGGTGAAACGTTTTTGCTAGTGGTTCGCTACGATTCAATTCGAGCCATTTTATCGATCGCCACGGCGGAAGATTTGGAGATGGTGTAGTTCGATATCAAAACTGCATTTTTGACCGGCCAAAGAAATTTTTATCGATACGCCGAAAGGGCTGGACATCAAAGAGAAGAGGTATAGTCTGCCGATTCAATAAAAGTTTATATGGATTGAAACAAGCATCCAGAGTTTGGAATAAGAAGTTCACGAAGTTCCTCAGCGATTCCAACATGGTTCAATCGAAGGCAGATGCGTGTGTGTTCACCGGTCGTATAAACGGCATAAATGTCATTTTGCTATTATACGTGGACGACGGATTGATTCTGTCAAAGTATAAGGATACACTCGAAACAGTTATGGGTCATCTGAGCGACAATTTTGGGATGGCACCAGGTGACATTGGTCAATATGTTGGCATGGAAATTCATCGAGACAGAGAGAAGAAGACGATTTTCATCAGTCAAGGCGCATACATCAAGAAGGTCGTCGAGAAATTCAACATGCAAAACTCGAAGAATATTTCTACTCCAGCCGACAGCAACGTCATATTGACTAAATCGTGTGAAAAGGGCAGCGTCGTCTTCCCATATCGTCAAGCGATTGGATCGCTCATGTTTGCTGCAATCGTGATAAGACATTTCATATACAGTGGGAGAAGTTAGCCGTTATATGGACGATCCAAAACCACCGCATGTTTCGGTTGTCAAGCGTATTTTTCGTTATTTGAATAAAACGGCCGAACGAGGTATTGAATATTCTGGATTGTCGACAGCATTGATGCTGATTTCGCTATTCCGATGCTGATTTGCACGCGATGTTGACACGCGAAAGTCAACCACCGGCTATGCATTTGTTGTGGGTTAGGGGGCATAGTCACATGAAAAAGTCAATACAGTGGCCCTTTCCACTACTGAAGCTGAATTCATGGCAGCGTGCGAAGGTGCAAAGGAAGCAGTGTGGCTGCTACAGCAGCAGCGTGATGTGGGTTCCATTCAAGAGAATCCACCGACACTCTCGACAAACAGAGTGCAATTCGACTTATCAAGAATTCTGAGTTGCATCAGCGAGCCAAACATATCGACATTCACCTACTTTTCATCCGAGAATTGTATGAATCAAAGGCGATTCTGATCACTACGTGTGCAGTGAGAAGCAATTGGCAGATATATTCACCATGCCATTGCCAATTCAAAAATTCGCAAAAAACGCCGAGCTGTTGGGAATGAAAGACTTCAAATAATTAGTGAGAGTATTGGATTTGAATTAGTTTTCCCGTTTTTCATTCATTGTTTTTTGTTGTCAGAGCGCCTCCTCTCGGTTCACTTATTTCAAGTTGTTGCTTTTCTCGTTCTATTCCGAACGCACGCTTATATGTCAAGCCACGCTCTGCTATCTTTCAATAGTTTTTTCATCTAACAATTAAATTGTGTGTCAATACGCATCGTTGTGTTTCTTTTGCTCGATCACTGATAATCTGCAATACCGGCGAAAAAAATGCTAACCGGATAATTATTTTAAAACTTACGGCTCTTTATATCATTCAGTTTAGAATTTTGTAACTGAAGAATGCTCAGTTCAATTTCTAGCATTCATTCTTGTGTTTTATTTTATTATTTTTATTTTTGTGTTTACTGGCTGATCTAACTCATGGCTCAACTCATATCCATCAGCGTCCTCGACGAAAGAAACCTAAGGCGACACTGGGCGGCTGTGCAGAGTCTGTGCAACCGACGAATTGCTGGAACGGTCTGGAAACGTAAGTTTCCTAAATAGGGAGGTAGATATTGGCCTGTTGTCACCCACCTATCCTTAGAAACGGCTCTTAGCCACCCGATACCGAGTGTGATGTAGAGAAAAGGACGCCATGAGCCGGCGAGAACTGCGATTTTACAACAGGTAGAAGTCCGCGTAAGCAATTTCAAACCACAATCTGACTAGAGGGCGGAGGAATCCGTCCAAATCTGGTAGGCATAGATTAAAAGACCCCAACTAGGTCACCTTGTCAAACCGATACCTTACCTTGCGGTAAGGTATCGGTTCATGCCGGGCTGTGGAGTAACTACATGCTTGATTGTCTTTTTATCAATCCTTTAAAGTCTTTGCGATACGTTCTAGGATGACAAGAGATCCAAGAACGTTATAACATCATAGGGCGATGGACAGGATCCGCACCAATGGACACCTATATACTGATTAATTATAGAGTCTGTGGGTCTTAATGATGCGCACTGGTGCAGATTGGGCCGCAAAGTCAGCTTGTTATATGGCTAGTCTAACTCTAGTTGAACTCCCATGGAGGAGTATCTTTGAAGAGGTAAATTGAATTAAATAATTCCCCGGGCAAGCCCTGATCAGTGCACTCTGCAACGCAGTTTTGTATCTGACAGATTATCAAGGAAGTCTGGAAAAATAGGTTTTGAAAACAGTTGAAACAGAATTGCTGCTAGCGAGCCCGCCATCCCAGGATATTGTAACAAACATTGTCGTCTTCTCACCCTGAGATGGACACTTGAAGGACGAAGATAATGTTGATATCCTGCAGTTAAGCAGACATTTGGCAGGCATGATAGAAGCAAAAACGTCTTGAAGCAGTTCGTGATTTTTTTGTAAGTTGTGTCGGATTCTCTCTGTTAAATATATAAAAAATAAAAAAAATCATAAATAAATTTTATATACGAGATGACGCCAAATTCCTATATTCCTAATCCGATATTCCTAATCCCATATTCCTATTCCCATATTTCTATTCCCATATTCCTAATCCCATAATTCTGCATTCAACGTTCGAATTTTAAATGAAAAACGATAGATAATTATGTCATCGTGACGTCTTCTCGTATACGACATTTCAGTTCCCATCCCTATCAGTTCAACAATTAAGCCCCTCATATTCATTTTATCATACCACATGTATTTTAGCCGTCTCAGGCGGAACACAGGTAGATTAGTTTTACATATACTGTCTCGTTTTCACGACGCCATTTTCGATTTCCAGGAAAGAGAGGGGAGATATCACCCGCCGCAACTGTGTATATAAATACTAAGAAAATGTATCACATCTTTACGAATTCGGGAAAATCATAACTTACCAATAAACTTGAATCCCACCGAAATAATCACATGGTTGTATTCGCTTTTTCTTTTGCCTGTACATTGGTGTAAATATCAATTTTTGATTTGTGTACTAATGCAATTATAAAACATATGAAAATTTATTAAAACACTTTATTTTATAACTATTTTGTCTATCGTATTTGTTCTTGTATGAGGTTTCGTTTACACGTAATCACGAATGAAAAATATCGCAAAATGCTTGCTTTGCTCGATTTAACCACAGGAATGGTGGCGTATTCCCGAGGCAGCGGGACATACGTAAATTTGTAGCACACCTGCAAAGAGAGTAAGTAAGTACAAACAGAGCTGCCATGGAATTCACCGACCAGAGTCAGGCCCATCATAATACTATTGTTACACTTCTAGGGGGGTGAGTGGTGGCATCCGGAATAACGACCGGCTGTGGTAGGTTTAGGACAGCTGTCTTGCCACACGTGAGCGTCTACCATACCACCCATTCACTCGCCCTTCGAAGCCATAGTATTTGAGATGCGGAAATCACGGTTTTTGATATTTTTTCTAGGGATGAGTTAACGATTTAATCCTTAAATAGGTGAAATATAGATCTGGCTGAGAGGCCACGAGCGCCTACTTCCACCGCATGAAGGTGAACAGTGAAGCCATTCCGAGTAATGCCATTTGTGAGATCATGATATTTATTTAATTTGTATTCGTGGTCTTTTGGCATATTTGATTCCCATGGAACAGTTAATTCTAC
>JAOPUG010000152.1:23130157-23140300 GCA_027564375.1 Micropterix facetella
TCAGCTTTTCATTTTTCTGCACAAAACTTCACATTAAATGTTAAAATTCATGGTCTTCCTTTTATTTCTGACACTATATTATTTAGCAAAAAATAATCCTTACGATGAAGCCTTTCGATCGGTATGGTAAAGCTACAGGGTAAATATTTTTCACATGCGTATGTTTATGCCAAGATTATGCGGAAGTTTATATAAAAACTACTCAGAATTTTAAAGATATCCATTTTTTACTGTACATTTATAACATAAAATCTATTATTTATAAATAGTGTCATTTACTTACAATAATATCAGCAGGTTTTTAATTTTTGTTACCATGAAAAGAAGATGTATACTAGACATATGTTTATGAATTATGTAACAATGTAGTTTATGAATATATAGGTAATATACATATTTTTTTTAATGTATCACAATAGAAATAAATAAAAGACATGTTCTGTTATTTCAGAATCTCTGAGGACATGTTATTTCAGAATTTTTTTTAACTAGAAAGTACAAAGGATCATATGTTTCGGTTCCTCGTTAGTAGACTGCGGTTGGCGTTTAATTTGTATCATTTTAGAGAGAGGCCATTAGCGAAAGGAACCGAGAAGCGGCGGTCGCCCGCGACGTTCGTTGCAGCCAAACACGGATATTCCTCAAGGGTGCATTTGGGGCCGCATCGTTCCATTTTATATCAATGGCAATGCTTTTAGCTTCCTTTGTATTTTCAACTTACTAATTGTGCGCTCTGTAGTTAGCATCATTAATCCGGCAAGTTCACTTCGGCTATAATGACTAGAACGTATATATTTCAGTAGAATGTGGTGTAGGTGTACATCATTCCTTCTAGTCGATGGATGGTGATTTGCTCAAATTATTTTAATGGAAAGAAAAGTGTTCGATCATTGTAATGGCCATGTAGCCTATATATATACATCTATACACTCCGCGGCACTCGATTACCCTCACTGGAAAATTATCTATAAAACCTAAGATTAGGCGCCTAATTTTTTTTTTTTTTTCATCACCTTAGTTTTTATCTTATTTGCCTTTCCAATCACTAATTAGTATACATACTTACATGCAATGCGAAGTGGAAAATCCCCATTTCGATTCTTTCGCTTATTTAAACTGTGACACTTGATTACCCGCATCACTTTGTTTTTGACGTCAAAGCCATAAGGTGCGTTCAATAAAAAATAGTTGTGTTCAGTTTAATAGTGTATCAATAATTAAGTTAATTACCCGCTGCAGTAAGTAGTGGTGAAAATGTATCGAGATAAAATCTAATTAAGATAGAAAGTGCACTTAAACAAAAAAATATTACAATCGTGCGATTTCCGAAAAAAATGGTCGCAATTTTTGGACCGTCAATGTTATCTCAAGGATCCTGAAAAGACGGAAAAATTGAATTTAACGCATAGCAAAGGCGACAACAGTACGGGAACAAAGAGCTATTTTGCGCGAAGCTTCAAATTCGATGTTATTTGCAGAAAAAATAAAGCAGAAAACGGGAATTTCGGCCATCGTTCGTACTGTTCAGAGGATAATAGAAAAGTGTTCACATCTCCGACGACAAAACTTAAGAAAAAAACCAGTTTGCTCCAGCGACATAGAAGTGCTCGTTTGAAATTTTGCCATAGATAGAAGCATTGGAATAAAAAATGGTTCCAGATTATTTTTCGGACGAGAAAAGTGTAATTTAGGTGAAACACATGATATTAGATATTACTTCCACGATTTAAGGTAATCGGAGGCATTGTTGACACGCCACCACATAATGTTTGTTGTAACGGCGGCAATATCTTTCTATGATGCTATTGATTTGGTCGTGCTAGAGAACCGACAAAAATCGCAAAACTACACCCAGCTCCTGGAAGTGCAAGAAATCAATTATGATGAAATATTTGAAGGCCAATGCTAGATATTTCAGCAAGATAATGCAGCAATCTACACAGCTGCACGAGTTAAAGAGCGTTTTGAAGAGAATAACATGGACATTTTGGATTGACCGGCTTTGTCTCTAGATTTAAATAGTATTAAATATCTTCGGGGATGGTTATCGACCAAAATTTATTCGAATGGATGCCAATTTGAATGCCGAAATGACATTATGGCAGCTGTTTATGATGTCTTTGAGGAAGTACTGATAGAAATAATACAACATCTTTACAGGTATTTGCCTAATATAATTTATGATGTTATAAGGAAAACGGAGGACATACTAAATATCAAATAAAGAAAAAATATCAACAAAAGAAAATGGGTTTTATTACTTAATGTCAGAGATTAGGTTAATCAAGTGTAGCAGTTTATATATATATAAGCAAAAGAATCGAAATGGGGATTTTCCACTTCGTAAAACTTGCAAGAATGCGCACTAGACATTGAAAAGTTAGGTAAGATAGAAACCAAAGTGATGTCACGTTGAAAGGAAGAAAAATGTCAAATAATTAGGCGCATTATCTTAGGTTTTATAGGAAATTTTCAAGTGACGCGGAGTGTGTGTGTCTCATACTGAATACTTTTTATCCAGGTAATTGACAACATATTTTGCGAAATTGACGATCGATATTTGGAAAATTTCAAATTGGGGCTTTTACAACTATTCAACATCAAATTATGCGAGAAATATCGTTTAGATTATCCTGCAGAGGCGTTCTATTCATTATTTAATATTTATGCAAAACACGTTTTTGAGAACCAATTGATTTGTTTGTATTCCTCTCCAGAATTGAAGATTGCAATGTTTTCGAAAGAATTATTTTCATTAGTGAGAATAGCCTCGAAGACGCCTTTCCCCAATTGTTGAAGTTAGCATATCTAGTCGTAACTATTCCTGATATAAGTACTTCCGCTGAACGTGCGTTCTCGTCTCTTAAGCGTAGTCATAGTTACTTAAGAAATACACAGGATCAGGAACCTCTATCTGAGTCATCAATTATTGCTATTGAAAAACAGTTGTTAATAGAATTAAAACGTTCGCCATCATTTTACTCGGATGTAATTAAATCATTTTTTAAAACAGATAAACGCTTCGATTTAGAATATAAATAAGCTAGGTACTTAACATTTAATTATTTTTTGTTCTTTTTTTTCATAAAATAGTCTCACAACTCATACAAGCAAGGGTCAACTCCTTAACTTGATTTCACTCGCTCAAGCAAATAAAATGGCTTTTCTTAAGGCCCTCGGAGGTATGCGATTGTTAATTAGTATATGTTAAATTCTGTCTAGCAGTACCATGCATTCAGTGTGTGTTATTGAATCTACGACACAAGCAGCAAATAACAAACTGAAGGTTGAAGAGTAAAGAGGTATCAATTTTCTTTTACTATAAAAAGCGTAAAAAAACACGAAAGGGTATGTCAAGCTTGCCCCATTCAGCAACTCTAGGCACGCCACTGATTGAGAGATACATAGGCTGAAAGATAAGAATAGGGTTGATTGATACATATGAGGGATGAATGTGGGCTGATCGACATATACGTGAGCTGGTGGAAGAGAACGAGGGTTTCTATAAAGAAATGAGGGGTAATTGATAAGAATGAGGGCTCATTGATATTACGAGGGCCGATGTATAAGAATGGGTTAATTGATTGATTCGAGGACTGATGTAAAAGATCGAGAGCTAATCGTTAGGTAAGAGGACTAATGATAAGAACGAGAACTGATTGATAAGAAAGAGAATTGAGTAATATAACCTAGAATGAGGGTCCGCCTAGTGCATGCAGTCCTAAACAGATCAGAGCCTTGTGCATGAGCCTTAAAAACTATTTTCACGTCTCAGTTTATTATCACTTTTAATAACGAATTATGTAGATAAGGACTGACCTAGAAAGAAATAAATTTATTAAATAGGTGCGCCTTCGAAACCAGAAACATCCTGTCACGGTATTAAAATGCTCCCAGGAGATGTAATTCAATACTTAACGCTGTAAATGCGGGATCACTAAAGTCACGGTGACAGATGGTGAATTCAACATTGCATGCAATTATTATTCCATGTCAAAATACATAGAAATGCTACACCAGTTCGTATAATTATTAATATAGGTAATTTTGAAGAAATGAAAATAAAATTCATTAAAACGGCGCAAAATAATATTGCACTTATAATATTTTGACGTATCACATCATATGCGGTACACATGGTAATATTTTGGGAATATTATTGAAATAGCTATATTACGTCTCGCTACAAAATGGTGCAAGGTGAACCTCTCTAATTTAGAAAAATCTTTCAATGAATCAAAATCACAACACGTTAATTTTAATTCTAATAATGCTGCTAAGGAAAAATTATGTATAAGTATAAGCACATAGAATGGCAAAGTTGGCAGACGATTTAGGAATAATAAGTTTGTGTATACTAACATACATACATAAATATCAGTAAAATTGACCAAAAATCACTAAGGCGTTTGGTTACTGTATGATTATATATTTACCTATACATTTTCCTAAGAATATCAGTTTCCAATAAAATATACCGTTATACCAAATGTGTAAATGAATATGAAAAATACTAAAATTACGAATCATTTTCCATTGTGTTCCTATGATTCCAATTAAAAATTTAATATTCTTATGTGATTTGGGACACAATTCGTAATTAGGTCCAAAAAAATATCATCAGTAGTGAATACTGTTATGTCTTTACCTTTGAAATTGACGTTTTTCCATAATGCCTAATTTGAATGGAATTCCAAATTAAAATATATGTTCTTTTAAAGACATGATATTCTGTTTTCAAAATCAGTTATTCATTTTTATGTTTGATATATTTAAGATATTTGCATGTGTCATGGAAACGTTGAAAATTTGCGTTATTTTAATGTGAGGTCTGTGCCGTTATTATTTATTACATCTCTATGCGGTCTAGCAAAATATTTAACATAAATGTGTATTATCAAGAACTGCAAACGATGATGGAGATGCTTTAGTGGTTTCTGCATCTGCACTTCAACGCACGACCACACACTTCACAGCATCACGACAACAGTCGCAAAGTCACACGGCTTGCGAATGGAGACTTCGCCACCCACCGTACTCGCCAAACCATTCCAACAGAACCACTTTAGTCGGAATTTTGACGACTTACATTAAGGGAAAACATTCCGAGGAGACGGAGAAAGAGGCCTTTCAAGCATTCATTGATTGCTGTCCACGAGGGATCTGCTACAGCAGAGCAATATTTCAATGAATTAAATATATATTTTTCACACAATAATCTTCCGCAGACTTGCAAGAGACTTTGCCATGCAGTGGGAATCAGCAAAACCATAGCAATATTTGCGCGCGTTCCGGAACACTAAAACGAAATATTCATAAAACTTTTAATAGCTTTTATCTCATCCTCGCCCAGATGATATCTTGTATAGTAAAACAAAATTCTTCCTTGCTTAAAATACAGCAAAAGCCACTTCCGGCTACTTCGCTTGATAAGACTAATTTTTATTGCTCGGATTAACGCTATCCTCAGGTACAATTTTACACGTCCATTAAAGCATAATTGTTGGTAATTTCTCGCTCGCTGCCGTTTCACTTAGGCGTTCGCATTTGCTAGAAAGGAATCGTTAAAGGCTCGTATAATTTATATTAGACGTATAATTTTCATATGCGATTTGTGTTGAAAGGTAGTATTACATTCAGTATGAATGTTGCACGAGACTGTAGTAGCCTAATCAGGCGAAGTTTTCAATTATTTTTATGAAGCTTGTTAAAAAGCGAACAAATGGGATAGGAGACAACATTTCGTTGAAATTGTACATTATCGTTTATAATGGCGAAATGTAGCAAGTAGTCTAATTTATTTCTGGTGATTACAACATTTGCATTCAATGGTAGGCAATGAAGGGGATGAATAGAATTCCCAGACAATATAACATGTGACTTGACGCGACCGCCCAATTGCAATTGGAACTTCCATTTTGAACCGTCATGCTTCATTTAGGGCAATTGAAACCAGTTGCTAAAAATATACCTAGGAACCATATATGGCCGCTAATCGAGATAACAATTTGATAATAGACCGAAGCGTCGAGTTTTGAGAGAGGCCTATATCCGGAGCAGTGGACAGACACAAGCTAAATTATAAATAGGTCAATTAATTTTCTATCCCTAATTATTAATTACATGCATTAGAGACGCAATTTGTTTCAAATTTATCTAATTTTTAACAATATACTGCATTTTACTTTTGACAAAAGTTAACAATAGCAAGAAATCTTAATACATAGGTACCTATAATAATAATATCTTGTAATTTCAGCATTGTCGACATGTGCGCTGTAAAACTTGTATTTTTTTTAGATCAAAATACTTTTTATTTTTCCAAATACAACAGTACCTCTAAATTCTAATAGTACTTGCAAGAAATGTGGTTTTTCACATGCAGAGCCAAATCAGCAGTTCTTTTAATATTGGTGAAACAAAAGTGCTTTTAAATATTCGTTTAAATAATCATAGGTCCAGTGTAGGCAATGATAAAGCTTCAAATCGATTTGATGCTATGACACATAAATTAAGTTTTGATCGGCGTTTTAAAGGAAAAATAGTGCCTTAGCAATAATAGTGCCGCGACATTTTAGGAACTTATAAGGGTGTAGACGTAAGAAATATAATGAACTACCTATCTATTTCGATTAAATTAGTTTAGATATCACATTCATTCCACGAATATTAATATATTTTTAAACGCTTACATTAAATGATATTTTTTTCAGTTAGGCAGTTAAATTTTCTTTGATGTTATAAAATATTATTCATCCATTTCTTATTTTTCTATTCTTTGATAAAAAAGTATAACATTTCAATTTTAAAGAAATAACATCAAAACATTGCGTTTAAATTAATCTTAAATATTCCTTATTTTTAGACAGTTATGACATACATTTTCAAAATCTATCCCCGCCTCTTTCCATTACTTATATTTGTTGAATCATGTCACTAAGAAACACGGGTGCGTTAAAATCCGACCAAGGCTATGTTTGCTTTATCTGCTTGCATTTTGTATCGATATGATATTTCTACATATCTATATCTCCTCGCAGGATCATGGCTTGAGTCGTGTTTATTTAATTAGAACTTTAATTAAATACGTCGCAGAAGCCTAAGCAAAGGTGTGCGGTTCCCCCATATGTCCGCTCCACTTGTCACCTGTCTCCCCCCTTCTCCTCCCGCATGAAGTGGTGGTGAAAATGAAGGACCGGTAGGGTGCGAGAGGAAGGGGTGGGACTCTAACATCGATCAAATTATTGGAGCGTAATGCCATCGTCGTGAATACACGTCTCCTAAAATGACGTCATCCAAGTTAATTCACGGGATTCCGGAAGCGTTTTGAACGCTCGGCGCTCCCATCAATCGGGCCCTGCGACACTTAGCCCCGCGCTGGGCTTTGCAAATGGCTTAAGTGGCTTGTGACAGTTCTCATGTAATTCCATTCCACTCGCCGATGACAGGTTTATGATAGGTGCGCGTGGGCAATTATGTTTGGTTTCGAGTTTTGAAGGGAGCAGGGGAGAACAATTCAAATATTGAGTGTGCAACCTGTAAATAGTTTTTTTTAAAATTATCTTTTATTAAACAAATATATTAAGACAATATTGATCAATGAAATAATAACCATTACTATATACGATCTGTCACCATTTATCGGGTAGTTTGCGGATGCCTTCACGATAGAAACGGTTTTGAAGCAAAATTATCATCAAGCCGCCAAATTTGGTTGTTTTCAATTTTAAAAATTTCTGTCCAACTAATTCTCCCTTCATCGGAAAAAGTCTGGAGAATAAGCTGCATGCTGTTTTTAACCGACATATCTATTATTACTCTGTTCAGTTTTAGGTGGTGAATGTAGCGGTGTTACTTTGAAGTGAGACGGCGCAGTGGCGGACGGGCTATGTAAAGTACATTAGACCTTACTGCTAAACGTGCGTATTTTTGAGTTTGCGTTGCTACTTGCCTAAATACTCACTAACCCTAAAAAAATACATCATTATAAAGAGAAATAAACAGCCAATTCCATAAAACTAAACGAGTCCACCCTCCATTACCGGGTCATCAATTGCATGAGTATAACACCAACTTGACTCATGTATTACTACGCTAGTCTCCGTTATTACGATCTAAAAATAGTTACCGTGTTACATGTGAGGGTGTGTGTGTGTGAGTGTAAAAAAGGGGGACGTCTGTATGTATATATGGAAGAATGGGGTTTTTGTAGTGTAATCCTATAAAGTTTTAGCCTGGGCTGTCACCTCTTACAAACTCTTTTTTGAGTAGCGATATCGAAGTTTTGTAAAGTAGCGTTATCCGTAATCATGAGACTATTAAGTATTGAGTACCTGGCCTGATTTGTATTAAGGCTTTGTCCATTCGAATATTTTCGATGACAAGTTTGGCAAGAATGAATGTTAAAGGTTAATTTGCTGAGTATCACAGGGTTGTTCACATTAACATACAAAGCTTCACCAATGAACCTCATATCAGACACCACGTGACAGCATTGGAGGCTCGACAGTTTGAATACCTTCAAGGCATCGGAATATGTCGAATATTCTATAGTATAGGTGCTTAACGAGAATTTTTAAATTCTCTCGATACGGTTATGGTACATATACATGCGAAAACCATGTCGGTTATCCGAACTGTAACGCTTTTTTTGCTACGTATGTGCAGAAAGGCTTATTTACATCTTTTTTTCCAAAGTCTTCTTTTCCCGATATATTTCTTTATATTGGAAGCCGTTGGCCGCAACACGTAAATTTATTATTAAATTTAATTAATAAGTAATCAATAAATAATACTTCAAAAGAACACATGTATGTCACAGTGCCTCTATCTTCGCTGATAATTGACACATAAACTATCGCTGTTATCGGCGTCGTTCGGCGACAAAGACCCACGCTTTGCCGCCGAGTGCCGTGCGCATGGCAGCGTGCAACTTGAAACCAATCGTGAACTTTGCCACATTAACTTTATTAGCGTGCCCCCGCGCACCTTTATGCCGCTCCGCGGACGTAGACGGTGTTTGCTCGAAATCAGGATTTAACCGATCAGCAGAAATGACCCCAAACTGTAGGTCACCGCTGGTGGAGGGTCACTGCCGATCACCGTTTTATCCATTACGGCAGGCCACGATGATGCTAGCAATATTACGATAGCTTTAATGGCGTATGCAAGCCAACATTATACTCCCAATCCCCTGGTACTAATGAAGCATGGCGGCTCCAATGTAATATAAATAGGTATACAGTTGAGATTTTATTTATAATAAATATTTAAAGAAATGTATATTTTTAAATTATTTATTTTTATTTTTGAGAAATAATAAAATAAGACATAATGCATTACCAAATTACAGACAATAAGTCAAAGCGATACTTGAATGAGTTACCCGATTTTATCAAAAACATTGCAAAAAAGGAGTATCCTCTAATTAAATATCAAAGTATAATTTATTACAACATTTTAAGTGAACGAAGATGATATTGCATATTATAGAAATTACGGCAAATGACGGCATATTACGGCAAATTTAATAATAATATATTTATTTACTTATTGCAACAGCTTTATTGAAAAGCAACGAGAGGCATAAAATAATAAATAAATAAATAACAGGTCATATTGGTCATGTTTCTCCAGGAATTATAAGCAGTTCCTTATAAGCGACTTTGTATGCAGGTAGCGATAGCGCACATAATACCGCCCTAAAGCGCGCTCCACATTCCTACCAAAACTACACGAGAATAGTCAAATACGAGACTATAGAGGTCCTATTCGTCAAGTTTTGCCTATGTTCATGTGGTCTCAATTTTGTGTAGGTATTTCGTGCCCGAATCAAATGTCTCTTATTGTGTTTTGTGTTTGCGTAAGACACTCTCTCCACATTCCCGTCAAGTCAGTTCGCCGGCAGTAACTGCAGTGCGCGCACGTCGATTTTATCAACGAAAATGCCTACAAATTGGACGCACAATCTCGAATTAACGTTTATGGAAGATACCATGCTGATTTTTAAGCCCGATTGCAAGCCATTCGTGCGAGTGAGATGACTGTATGTGTCAGTTGGAGTCGGTATCAGTGGCATTCAGTGGTGATGACGAAGAAGAAGCGAGATAGAGGTTCTTTCTCCTTACTCGCACTGCACCGACG
>JAOPUG010000152.1:23234333-23244614 GCA_027564375.1 Micropterix facetella
TATACCTCATCGATAGTACGATAGTACTACCATACAGGAAATGTACATTGCAGATGAGATGTGTATATTTGCTCCTGTCCGTGGCCTCATCTGGTAGCAGTCCACGTGGTTATTCGACCATCTTGGGATGCATTTTTTCAAGGAGGCCGCCTCAACTTACTTGAGTTCATGTTCACGGATGTTAGAACTTTGGATCACATACTGCGATCTCCCTTCATCGCTGACTTCTCTTGAATTGAATCCAAAATCCAAGAAGCTATCTTCGCATTCGCAGCATTTCTGTTTCTTTACTCGCACACCACTTGCCGATTCGTTATCATTATTACTTGTACTATTGGCTTTTGTCGTCAAAAATCTATCAATTTTTACAAAAAAATGAGTAGAGTACAGCTTTTTTAGAACACAATTCACAACTATACAGCGACCATTAGCGAGATACTCTGACAACGACATTCTATTGGCATGTGGGACTGTTGAGTGAGTGAACTCTGATGATCTTAAAACTTTTTTAGTCTGCTAAGCAAGAGATTACATTAAAGATCATAGGCGCCTCGCGGCACTCCCCCACAGTGCCTCGACACACACTTTCGAAATCCTTGTAATATATGCCCCTTCGCGTTGGCATTCTATTATTTCATTAATAATGCATTTTCAAGCATTATCTGCACTTTATTACATGAAATAAATTATTTAAATATATCTACATATTATTGATTAAATAATATCCTTATATAAATAATAAGATAAAATAATAATAAAATATAAAAAGTATAGGTATAATATATATCTAATATAATAATATATATCTAATATAATATACATAATAATTTATTATTTATTTATACAGGTACAGTAATAGCATGAACGTATATTTAGTTACAGAATTTTTCAAAAAAACATGTTCTTCCGTTTATAACTTTATACCGTGAGAAATAATTTGCCACAAATTTTGCTTGGTTATAGTGCTATTATTTACATTATATATTATATTAAGTTATCATTATATATATTATTAGTAGTAATATTGTAAAGTCCGTAACATATAGTGTAAATATTTAGATACATGAATAGCGATATAATTATGTTATTACTAGAGGGTTGTACCGCGCCTGAGGCACCCGTTATCAATTAGATCTATTTTCAAACGTTACATTATAACCTTGAAAAGAAATTGTGTGAAAAATATAATATTTCATTGCATATAATTATGATATTGAATGAATGAATAAATGAGAGCAACTCGTTTATAACCATGTTGCAATAATTAGTACACTTTAACACGTGCTTTACATCAACAACAAAAAAAATGACAATAAATAGGCGGAGCTCGAGCACAACTAAACCGTCCGCACACTGGTATTACAACGCACCCTAGTATTGCATGCAACAAATTTCTTCCATTTTCCTTGAATCAAGTTCCACCTGTCGCGTGAAAGCTCGTAGACTTTCCGCGCAAATGAAGTCCTTGGACTGTTCGCGAAACGGTTTTCAAAAGGTACTTTCATCTGGTCGGATGTGCGAATGTGCTATATAAAGACCCATAAGACGCTTATAGTCAAAGTATACGTTATTAGGGGCTCTCACGTCACTAAACGGTTTACATGCTCATTTTCTGATAGCTAGTCAATTTGTTTGTCAAATGCAAGCTTATTGTCTAAAATTCCCAGATCGTGCACCTCAGTCTGCTTACGCAAAGGAATATGGTTAAGCTTATGAATAAAAAAAAATTGATTATTTTTTCTTGTGAATTTTATTTTGCCACGCTGAAATATTGAATGCTGTTATTCCTAACACAATACTCGTAAAACCGGTCAAGATCTCTTAAAATTGATATGCTATATTCATGCTATTTACTTTCGGATATATTTTTAAGCCGTCAGCATAGGAGATATGGAAACTACTGGAAAAAAAATCGCCTACGTCGTTGATAATGATATTAAAAAGCAAAGGTTACAAATGAGACCCTTGCGGTACTCCATATGGAACCGATATAAAATTCGACCTATGTCCTCCGAAAATAACAGCTTGATGACGGTTGGTGATCCAACACTATAAGTCACCATGTACAACGACGTTGCTGAGTTACTTCGGCCACCTAAGAGGCCAAGTATTGAAATCATGCGCGAAAAATGTTTGTATGCACGATACCTCGAGTAAATTAAGTCTGATTTAGAAAAATCTTTCGGCAATCAAAAGTTATGGCTAATGCGGAGAGCCCAGTTAATTTTTGGGTCTATACGTCATACGGTTTGTTTTTTATTGTAATAAATAAAATAACACAATTAATTAATGTGTCACTGGGCGAGCGCTAAAGTATCAGGTGAACATACACCATGCCCCAGGAGCCATCCCGCATGCGAGCGAGACACAGCGCTACAATCGGCATCGCCCGAGATGCAGGGGCGACTATTGTGACGCGCGCCTATGTCTCGTCATCACCTACATATGAACGCCTAATATCGACGCGCAGAAATGACAATCCACGTGTTAGATCGATAAAATTATATGGAGATTTTTTGAAATCGGACGTAGTTTACTCAATCAAGCATAGTAACAAAACCTCGCAGGATAGTAAGAAGACTTAGCCCCCTCGGGGGGAGGGGGGGGGGGAATAAATGATTCAACTAGGTATAAAATGTTATATTAATACTTAATGAGTAATGTAGGCGGAGGAATATCGATGAAAACGAGACAAAATGGCTTTATGAGTTTTGTATTATGCTTTTTTAAAATAACATATCGCTAAAATACCATATTTTTCTAAAATTTTCGCGTAAAATAAAGTGAGTGAAGATTGGAAGATATTTTCATATTACTTCGGCCACGTAAGTGGCCAAATCTTGCTCATTTTTGTCATATGCACGATATCTCAAGTAACTAATTCCTTTTCATTGAGGGAAGCATTACACGAGTGGCACAAAGGATCTCTCGTGGTTTACGTACTAGGTTCAGGTAGTTTTTATAAACTACCCTAAACATATTAATATATTATACATATATACATATAAGAAAATAATCATATGGGCCGAAGTTTGACAAACCCTTGGGTCTTTCCCCTGTCCCAGTTTGTAAATTGAAACATTGGGCATTGGGCATGCCTTCCTTAGCACAGTATATGTACGTTCAGATGTCGACCAAAAATATACCTAATAATATTATGGTATTGTCGAACCACCTTTACAGTGTATAATATCATATGGTACATCTGCCTTTAACCATGTAGGGCCACCAAACATACCGCTCACAATTCAATCTTGAAATAGACCACTCGACGAATAGTCGCGAATAGAAATACTCGCGTTTTATTTTATCATCGCCTCACGCAGTGAGCCTCAAAAAAGAAACTCCAGAAATTCAAACAAGTGGGAGAACTAGGAAACCAGACAATGTTGACATCTACCTAGGAGGCACCAATATGATAAATTCGTAATTTTTTGGCAATTTTTGTCAATAAAACTGCGTTTTCCTTTGTTTGTGAGCCGGCTGTTTGGCCCGAGGCGGATAAAGTCGAATGTATCATGCATTTTTATAATGTGGTGGCTTATACGAGGTTATATATATATAACCACTCGTATATAGGCTGTTTGGAAAGTTTTTTGAGAAAAAAAATATGTTTTAGAAATTCGCAGTTTTGTGTTTACCGAATATTATTTTACATAATTTCTCAAATATTATTTTACATTGAAAATAATGTAATTTTTTGATTTAGGTCTTCCTTATTGGGAAAAAATATTTAATATCCTAAAGATGAAATAAACATGTTTTTCCTCGGTAACCAAAGGAAAGTAAGGAGTTTTTCGATAAGGGGAATATCGAGTTAATGGACCATTCTTCGTACAATTCAGACCTAATTTCTAATGAACATATTACATTCCTGGGAATCAACGATTTGTCGCCTGTTTCCAGTTAGTTGCTGCGTATATGATACGCGAGATCATATACCCAAAAAAACAATTTTCTTTCTGTAGGCAGCAGGGATAACAACACTACTTTCCACCACTAGGTATGTTTACTAGACACTCCGCTTAATCAGTATAGCAAGCGACGTCCGTGTGAAAGTGTTGGTGCTTACAGAGTGATTTGTTCTCAAAATGTTTTCTACATTTTGGTGAATTTTTGATGACGAACTTGAAAGAGCGGTTCGCGAACATCAAATTCTGTCTGTTGTTCAAGAAAACAGCAACTGAAATGGTTTCAAAGCTTCGAAGGGCTTATAAGGAAGATGATATGAGTAGACAAGGGTTTATGAGTTGTTTTCCAGTTTAAAAAGTGGCAAAACATCTCTAGAATATGAGCCACGATCCGGACGCCCCACGACTTCCATTAGAGTGGTCGTTCATATTAAATTTGTTTTGAGGGCACTACACTGAATCAACAATATCACCTGTAAGTGATGAAACGATTACGAGATGCAGTAAGGAAAAAAATACCTTATGTGTGGCGATCATGCTACAGGATGAATAACCACGACAGCGCATCCGCCCACAAATCATTGAAAATCAATCAGTTTCTGACAAAAAACGACATGACAAAAGTTTCTCATCTGCCCGACAGCAATATTCGCCCGACAGCAATAATGAATAAAATCCTGAAAGGAAAATATTTTCACGATATAGAGGAAGTTGAAGAAAAATCACTGGAGACTCTAAACAGAATAATATCTGAAAAATTAAAAAAAAAACTTTTACACAGAGTTCGTTTTCTGTACTAATTATGCGGAGACTGTTTTAGGAGGTCTATAATCAGTAATAATGCATAATTTATCGTTTATTGAAATTTGTAAGCAGTTTGATTCGGTGACGACTATTTCCGAGATGGGCACATTGAGGTTTGATTTGTAATAAATAATGACACCATCGTATTGGCGCTTTAATAAATCAGTAGCTTTTACTACGTAACTATCAGGGTGCTTAAGTTGGGTTACATTTTTGTTCCAGCATTCAGTTGAAATGATAAGATCAGACTTTACTTTCAGATCTGCAAGCAGCATTAATAAGGCATCGATGTGTTTCGAATAAGTAGCTCCTAATGTTAACACAGAATACCTTGGAAGATGGCAGATTGGCGATTGATTTAATTTGTTTGCTACTGCTTATAACATTGGCATATATGTGATTGTATTCGTCAATACATAATCATCCCAGTGGTATACTGAATATTTATAGCATAATGTTAAATTTTTAATAACATTTAATATATTTTGTAAAAAATGTAAACTAAAATATTTAAATTAGTCAATTATTTAATGAAGGTATTTCTTCCCGAAATATAGCACATTATATAAATTTAATCACTTTATTTTATCGATATATCTTTTTATAGTTTACTACCTGCCTTACATAGGCGAGTAAAACTCCATAAGGTCATGGAAGTGCGATATAGATGGCAGGATTCTAATGATTTATGACAGGGGGCGTCAGTTCGTTCTGCGAATATAGTAAACATACCCATTGTGGGAAGGAAGTGTAACTATCCTTCTTACCTATAGAAAAATATCTCGTTTTTTTTTGGTACCCCTTAGTCTATTGAGATTAATTAATGGAAGATCAAAAAAAAGAAAAATGTATTTTTAGTTAGTTCGTCTTTATCGTGTTCCCTATTCCCGATCATTTCGGATTGCTCAACAAATATGCTCAAAAGTAGCTTCTTTCATTTATATAGAGAAGGAAGCTAAGCTACTTCCGAATGAGTTACTTAGAAGTGATATAACGCGAAAAATAAATATAGCCAAAGTCTTAAATTTCATTATCCAATAGAGTTAAAGCAAACTTTGATACTTACAGTATTGAATAGTATTGAAGAAACACATTGAATATAGTATTTATTTATGTATTTATAGTATTACACAAATTATTTAGTACAGTTTACCATGTCATATGATATGTATATGTGACGATAAAAAAAACTGATTTTTGTACGCAGTTATAAATGAAAGCCACCTAACTAGGACTGAGCCAGTTCTAAGGCAGATTTTATAATTTATTATTATATTTTATTAAAGTAGCTGCTTTACGAGTGTAGCCAAATTGAAGAGACACACTGAGCAAAAATATCTATATTGATTAACATGTGTCTGTTAAGTAATCGTCCATTTTATAATACATTTCTTTACATAGTGTGTCTTTAATAAGAGACTTACATGATTTTCTCGGTAATTTTAAAACGTCTTCAAAAGTAATTATAAGTATTATAAAAACATTATCCTTTAATAAGATGCTATTTTTTGGACGAAACTTGAATGAGAGCTTTTTCCTATTTCTCGTATGTACATGTGACATAAGCACCGTGTGAGGTTTCTGTCTACAAAATAATGCCATATTTGCAAAAAATAATTGAGGATCTGAGAAAGCGACAAGGAAAGATTGGGGAGGTAGATATTATTATATCATTTCCACTCTCTTCGAGTTTAATGTTTGTGAGATTCCTCTATAATATCCTCTTCTTATCCTCATCATTCGAGTAATTTTCAGCAAGAGATACTCTTCAGGAACTAAAACAGTCTATTTCTTCAGCATAAAAGTCATCTTCTGTAGGATGTAGCCAAATCCAAATGCTAAATGAAATAAAAACAACTAAACTTTTATACATTTCTCACTCGATATATCGAGGCAATATTGATAGGTACTAACAAACAATATAACTATATGGGTCAACCTGACCCATAGCAAATTAAATGTCACTGCAAAAACTACTACTCCCATGAGCCTCAAATCACAGTGACACTCAAATCGCAAAGAAATCAGAATAATAAGCGACGCAGTTTCGCTTCATACCCAGTGTGCACAGATTTGGAGGGCTTAAGTACGTATACATATCGCACAGCTCTTATTCCGCTTGGAAAAGTCGCTGTGCGAAAACTTTGCATTCTCGTTTGACATCTAATAGGATGGCAAACTTTGCCAAGTGTGATCGTCGCTTTGCCAGCGCTGAAAATAGACTTTAATAAAATTTATCATTTCCTTCAAAAACTTACGCAAAGTTGAAATGAGCTGATATCAGGTGTTTAATTAAAATAATATGCGTAGTGATAAAAATTACACACATGGTGCATTTGGACAAATTTACTTGTAGAATTTTAACTGTTTTGACCTTTAGTGCCACGGTTTTGTTTTACGATTGTGTGTTTGTGATCTCCGGCGATCCTTATTGGTAGTTGATAGCTAGTGTCTTAATTTAATTCGACCTCTAACCTAATTACAATCGACGAGAAGGAAATTGAGTACTCTAACGTTGTTAAACAGATACTTTACCTTAGCAGGCATAGATCAATTAGAATATTAGGCGTATTTTTATGTCTTATACGATCTTCGACGCATGCAGAAATTCTATTCATCAAGCATTAAACAATCCATTTTTCAGTTGTTAATCCTTGACTATGCAGATATCGGTACAATAGACACCAAGAAAGTGTTTAGGGGAAACTGGAGAGATTACAGCATATCTCCATTCGATAAATTTCTAACCTTAGAAAGTTCAAGAATATTTTGGGGTTCCGAAATAAGTTTCAATGGTTAATGATTCGAAAGCAAAATTATATTCACATCCTCTCCTTATTATATAATTTTCTATATAACCCTACTAACCCTTATTATATAAATCAATAATTAAAAAAAATATTTCCTTGATAGCCTTCCTTTGTCCCTTCGTTCAGAATAGGATAATAAGTACACTAATATTTCCTCTTCGTATGTAACTCATATTTTGACATCTATTCCTTGTTATTGCATGTAGGCTGCTGTGAAAACATATTCCATCTTATATTAGAAATGCAACTTCTATATCTTCATTTAAAGTATTATTGAAGGAGTACTTTTTATCTCATAAAACTTAACCAATCACCTCGTTATTCCTAACCACCCTTTCCCCTTCCTCTTATACTTCGTCAATCCTACAAGACATGTGCACCACAGCGTTACAGTCAATTTGTGAGTCAGTGATCAGCGTAACTATATATTGTAATATTATGTGTAATAAAGATATATTTAAAATATTTACCGGTGACATGATCGTTGTATATATTATTTTCCTTATACTATAATCGTTTTTTCTAACATGCACCGGTGAATCGAGATTACTTTAGATATATTTCCCCAACTAATCAGACTGTGAGCAAATAAACAGTGTAAACAGTAAAAATCTACATAAATGTTGTTCTTTATTTCCTTTTCTCTATGTCAAATATATATAAGGATCTGTGTTTTTTTATGCGACCCTTCCATACTATCAGTGATACATTTTATTAGATACATTTTCTTCAGGCTTTGACGGCTTTCGAGTTAGTTTTATCACAATACATACATTAGTTTAATTCCCTACTCGGCGATCGATTGATTAATATTACCCACCGACTAATTCCACTCGACTATCATCCCATTTTCCAACAGTAACAGAACCTACTGGGCGGCCATTGTGGTTCACTCGCTGAGTAATAATCAAATATTTAAGTGTCGAAACTGTGTTTAATTGAAAACCCCGCACAAAGTTAGTCTCAAACTGCAGCTTTGGCTTCTGAATACCGAGGTGAGCACAAATTGAAACATTTAAACGCCCGTACAGAGGGGTATAAGACCGTGTAATCAGATATTAATTCAGATACACATGTGTTTTGGCAATTAAGACTCTCAGCGTTATCATACGTGTACCATACTGAAAGTTTCTGGAACTGGCCACTTGCGTTAAAGATATTAAAAAAGTAATTCCTATTTTTGACAACGAAATTCTTTCACTGAATAATAAGTTAATGTTTTACGTCTCTCATTTGTTTTTTCTTTGTGGCGCCAACTTGAAAATTGCGTGTTTATCTGACGATGGATTAAAGTCGACAAAATTTTCAATATATGATTTTTATGGATTCTGCTGAGGTTAAAGTCAAGAAGAACGTTTCCAAAGACTTCAATTAGCATTTGATCATGAAGCCCCAAACCCGTAACTCTGTGTACTCTGGTATAATGAATTCAATCGTGGACGTTCATCTCCAAGACGACTAACGCGAAGGGCGGCCTGCGACAGCTATAACAGAAACTAACATTGATGCTGTAAGATAACTAATTCAATTAGATAAAAAAATACATGTCAGCAAATGTGTACAACATCAAACATTGGCATGAGCAAAATGCAAAACATTTTGCAATCTGAAAGAGTAGAAGCTTTGTTTGAGATGGATACCATGAAATGGATGAGTTAATTGAAAATTCAAAAATGTCAGCATGTAGAGTGATGTGATAAAATAATATAAAAATAAGACAGAGGGCAGTCATGGAGATGCAAGCTGGGTGTACTGTTACGAAATTGAAAGAAAGAATCAATAGGCGGAGTGGGTCTCTCCTACGAAAATCAAGAATGGTCGAACCAACAGGTAAAATAATTGTTGCCTTTTTTTAGCAAGACTGTACGTTATACGACAATCCACTTGAAATTCGCTAGTTCAGTATTTTAAACAAAGTTCGTGAAAAGCGACTTCGCAGCAGAGTAGTCCTCTATTGCAACAAAGCATCCGCCCATTCCTCAAAGATGACAACGGTGTTTTTGAAGACCTCAAACTTGGAACTGATGACGCACCCCCTATACAGTCCGGGCCTTTCACCCTGCGATTTATTTTTGTTTCCAAAAATTAAGGATAAACTTTGAAGTATACGGTTCACGACCCCAGAAGCAGAGGTGACATTGAGGAGACATCTAAAGAAGACTCGGTCAACTGCTTTTCCCAATTCTTTCAAAGTCTGAGAAAGTGTATAAATTTTCAGAGAGCATACTTTGATACAATACAATACAATACTTTGATATAATACAGTAATACAATATAAACATTATAAGTGTTGTTTATCAGCATCCAGAAACTTTCAGTGTGGCCTAATTATTAAAAAAAATAGATCAGGGTGTAGCGCACTGCATTGGCGTCGTGTTAAAATATAATAAAAAGTTATTATTCAATAAAACGAAAAGTTATTATAATGACCTACAATGGACATCACTAGGCCGGCATCGACAGATACTACTCATCTAGGCAATAGTAAGCGTTACTTTTGGAGGTGAATATACCTAATGTATATTTATATCGACTATACCTATTCTAATCGCGAAAAAAAGAGTTAAAGGACAGAATGTGGTTTTAGAGTCGGCCAAGTAATTGCTACTGGTCAGGTCGCTACTACGAATGTATAATTATTCCTTACTGGCAAATGCTAATTGAGAGCCCTAGTTACAGGAACTAAAAATAGCCCATTAGAAAATAAAACCGTCGCTTCCCCCTGTCGAATTCCCGTTTTAATCACGTGAAGCCCT
>JAOPUG010000152.1:23563037-23576545 GCA_027564375.1 Micropterix facetella
AGCCGCGGTGTCGTAAAACTACAAAATAAAGGCAAAAAAAGAAAGTTAAACATTGAAGAGTGGCAGGATGTTAAAAACAAAGTGCTAAGGAATGCCGGGAAGCCATATTCCAGCAGAAAAGGTTATATTGTGACGGCAAAACAGCCCCCTGTTTTGGTAAGTGGTAAAACGTTGTAACTGTTGGTTGTATGTCAATATTTTTTCGCGAAATTCGAAAACAAAAAATCGCCTGCGGGGGGGAGGCAAATAGTGTGATATAATAACCCAACCCCCCCTGGCCCCCTCCCCCCCACCGCAAGTCGCTCTCTATTTTTTATTATGGCGCCTTATTTACCTACTACTTTTCCAGTGAGGGGGGGGGCAAATAGTGAGATATAATAACAGCCCGCACCCTCCCCCCTCTCCCCCCGCTGCAACCAGCGCATGTCGCTCTCACTTGCTTTAGGAAGCGAGAAAAATAATTTCTTTACCATTATTAATATAAAAAAAGTACTTATTTCCGGTGAAAATTTTTTATGTAGAAAAGTTCGTAAGACCCTAAACTACATGCTAAGTCTACTAGTGAGATCGTAAGATTGCATCACCTTACTAAACCTGACCCCTTTCTTGTTTCAGACAAGGACTTGCTCGTGTAAAATGAAGGGTTGTGTTATTATCTTCAACGATGTCCAGTGTCCACTGGATTGCTGTCAAAAATACTATGAAGATTTCTTACAAGTTGGATTACAATGGGCAGTCACTGTACCTGGAGTCAAGAATGAAGTTGCAAGTAGTTAAGCGAAGGACGCAAGAAGAATCTGTCTCACGTCGTCATTGTACAGTGGAGTACTTTTCGGATCACAATAACATAACGCTACAAGTATGCAATAAAACGCTGTGTAATTTATTGCAAGTAACTCCAAGACGACTACAACTTTTGTGTGACAAAATGAAGCGAGGTCTTACATCAATTCAGCTATATGATAAGAGAGGACGTCACGATAATCGTCCTCATGTTATAACAGATGACGTACAGCAGGCCATTAAGATACATATCGAAAGCTATCCTGCACAAGAAAGCCACTACTCCAGGCAACAAACAGCTAAATTATATTTGGATTGTCGTCTAAACGTTAAAAAAATGTATAAAAATTTCAAAGCCAAACATCCGACACTGCTAGTCAAAATTCACACTTACAGAAATATTTTCAAAAGCGAGTACAATCTTAAATTTGGTGCTCCAAGATCAGATACATGCTCGTATTGCGTATGTATGTGAGATGTATTGTATGTGATCGTATTGTATGTGATCGTATTGTATGTGATCGTATTGTATGTGAGATGAGTAGCGGCAAACACTGTAGATGAAAGGGAACAAATCCAAAAACAATTAGAATTGCACCACCGGAGGGCTGAAATGTCCTATAAGAGCTTAGATGATGACATTCAAACAGCAAAGAACAATGAAAACATGGTTGTCTTATGTGTTGACCTTCAACAGGTACTGTTTTGTCCTACTCTGACGCATTCGGACATTTTCTATCAGCGACAGTATGCATCCTACAACTTCGCTATTCATAATATGGGGAAAAATGAGGCATCCATGTGAATTTGGCACGAATCGGTAGCAAAAAGGGGTTCAGCAGAAATTTCTGCTTGCCTGCTGAAACATATTACATTGAATTACCAATGCCTTGCACCAGGAAATACACACACTTTGGTTGTGTGGTCTGACCGCTGCGTGGGACAAAATAATAATTGGAAGATGGTATCACTCTACCACTATCTATTCAATTTGGGATATTTTACTGATATAAATCAGAAGTTTTTAGTCAGCGGTCGTAGCTTTTTACCCTGCGATAGGGACTTTGCTCTAATCGAGCGAGCAAAAAAGTGGTCTGGTAGAATATATCATCCTAAGCAGTGGGCTGAACTAATCGCAAAGGTAAAAGATAATAATCCTTTCGTAGTACTTTACATGGCAAAAGAAGATTTCTTGGACATTTTTCAAGTCGAACAGTCTATAAGTAAGCCTAAAGAGCTTAAAATAACCACAGCCCAGTGGATACATTTTTCTGTTCAAAACCCTTCGGAGCTCAGAATCCGCGAGAGCCATAACCTGTTCAGACCACGGTACTCCTACTTCATTTCAAAAAAAGTCAGAGGAGTCAGGAACCAATATTCACCTCCAGTTGTGCCTCCAATAACAGCATTGGCACAAATATATGATAATCCAATTCCTATTAAAGCTGAAAAGAAAGAAAGTCTCCTATCAATGTGTCAATATATACCTGTGAAATACCAGGAGTTCTACGAAAATTTATTATCTATCTGAGCGGAAAAACGTTGTAACACAATCTGCAGTACGTCTGACGTGGATATGGTAAAAGGTTGCAACCAACGCAGATGCAATGTTTTTCCACAAATTAGATATTAAATATTGTTTTCTTTCTGTACTGAATGGTTTTTTCTCTTTTTTTCCTATAATTACAAATGTTAGATAATAAAACAATAATTTTAGAAATAAGTTATAATAATTTTAACAATAATAATACCTACTGAAATAACTATAAAAATGTTGTTTTTCCAAAATCTTTATTTTGTTGGTTACAACCTTTTCCAGGTGACCAATTCAATTGATGATGTAAAATTTTGATTCATATAGCTATTGACATGTACTTTAACTATCCACGGTGCACGTTCCTTTATAAATGACCACGACCTTAAAGTATGGAACATTTGAGGAAACCACACATAACTGCACAAATAGCACCATCTAGCTTGCTCATTCATCTTATCCATCTATGCTACTCGACTGCACATACACCCGTTGAAGCGGTGCTGCGTATTCATATATCCCGCATGCCCCTTCCCTCATTAGTCATGTGCATTGGCCTGCTGAATCAACTAGTCATGCAATTGAGTTAATTGTTGATTTCTTTCCACTATACTCATGACACATGCTTTTGTTTCTTGCGATTTATATAAGTTTATATAACTGTAGAATACTATGCTGTACACACAATCTGTTTTGTGTTTAAAAAGACATGGGTATATGTTGACAGAATGCCACGTCCAGCCATTAAAGTTTCACGGAGTGCGCACAACTCACAACTGTGCACCAGACATTCACCAGACTTATGACAATCCTGTGTTTTAAAAAAACTATCCTCTTTGTAGGGACATTCTTTGAGTTAATTAAGTATATATTTTTAATACATTTTTTTCGTTTTAAAGTTAATTTATAGAATGACAACCTAATACCATTGATTATATTATAATCAATGCTAATACTTTCCATTATCATCTTGCTCTAAGTCGTCCGCTGCCAAGGTTATGTAAATAATTTTATCAGTACACGTATTTTCCTCAAGTCTTATATATTTTGATTCAAATATTTTGTGTTTAATTTCCAGTCCCCTATCTTCAAAATTCTTCCTGTTTCGCATTATATGTTTAACATGATAAGAAGCCACACTATTAGTTTTGTTAACAAAGGATTTTTTTCAAGGTAGAGTGAAATTAAACGTCGGTTACACATATTGAACATTTATTTACCAACAAAAATAAAATCACAGTCATGAGTGTCGAATATTTAAACTCGAAACCCTAGGAAATATAATAACTGTTCATAAATTTAATATTATAGAAATTAATTATATCTGCATGAAACGGCCTTTCATTATTCCATCGTGACTACTTATTCAATAGTACATATATTTTCCAATATATTAAAATCAGCGGTTAACACTTATCGACACAAATAAAAATAAAAAACATCCACAAAATTTAAAACTACATTAAGTAATTTTTCTGGAAGATGTTCCACATCAATTCAAAATGGAAATATAAGCGCACAATAGTTTTTTTTTAATACGATAAATGGCTACTTAAATTTGTCGTGCTTGAGCACATTAGCGGCTTTCCTATTTTATTCGTTCTTTTTGTCCGATTCTGATTTTTTATCACCTGTTGCCGGTGCAGCTTCTACGGCTGGCTGTCCAGTCTGCCCGAGCTTAACCTGCTCTTCCATTTCACCTGAGAATCCGAATTCGTTGACGCGGCTGAGGTCCACCTTGTAGATCCAGCGCTGGTACAAGAATATGAAGAAAACAATATCTGGAAACAGCAAAAAAAAAAAAAGAATTTAGCAAATTACTTCGATTGTGGCGAGCAGTTTATCTAAAATGCGCTGGACTGCGAAATGGCAGTACAACCATGAGCGATGTGGACCTGAAGAAGTCACTCTTGCGAGGAGATTAAAACAACAGTATGGCTCATGCTGTTGGCCTCCAATATCAATATGACTGGACGTTTGCATCTACTGTTGGGTCTTTTGCATTCCCCCTCCAATGCACTGAAAGACAATGTTGTATGACTGGACTCCAGAGATGCAATACCTTTCAGCATACACTTCCAGACCCCCGCAAACTTGCGCGCTGGAACTATTCAGAGGATAGTTCATTTCTCCTCTGTAGTCATATTCCTTGCACAGCTAGATATATTTTGCTGACTAAAAGTCAGCCTAAGATCAGGGTTGGTACACCTACCGACATGATAAAGTCCTTGCATTATTCGCAAAGTAATTAGCCAGTCAGTGGCTCATGCCAATAAGGGTTTGACAGTACCCTGCAAACCCCTAACACAGTTTGTGCGGGTCAACTTAAAAGGTAAAAAACATTCCACTCCAATCTAATATACTCAATAATCGAGAAAGCTTCAGATTGAAATCTAGAGTTCGATCGGTCCTCTTAACAGTATCATTTTCCTGAAAGTCTCGGATGCACAGTTCTCCATCCAAGTATAACTCTTTACTATCTATCTTGGAAGATAGCCCTAATGTAGAATTAACAGTTCCATGGGAGTCAAATATCTTCAAAGGCCACGTGTACAAACTAAATAAATATCGTTATCTTGCTAAATAGTGTTACCAGGAACGGCTTTACTGGTCACCTTCAAGAAGTGAAAGTTGGCGCTCGTAGCTCGCCAGCTAAATCTGTTTCACCTCTTAGAAATCTTGGTCTCTCTAAGAAAATATTCAACTTCTTCCAAGAAAATACATCTAAAACAATTTCTGCATCTAAAATTTTATTGCTCCGAAGAGGGATTGAATGGGTGTCCTGAACACCAGTTACAGTACATAATTATGTTAGATTTGTTTAATATATCGTTATGTCAGATCAATCAGACCATTATTTCATATTAAATCTCTCTCGTTGACTATAAAGATAATAAATTATAATGCTTTTCATGTTAACTTAATTTAGCAATTTTTTTGTGCGTATTTTATTACTTTATAACAAATTTATTGTGTTTATTAACTACTTATTTTTGGTCCATAACGATTTGGTTTTTCTGTTACGGCTACGTTATATATTGTCTTCAATAGAGACGACGTTTTCAAAATCTCTACTACGTGGAACCCTCTTCTTAAAATGTTCACAATGCCCATCGCCAAGCACAAGAACGTTACACAAAATACAGTAAGTGTTGTTAAAATACGGCAGATTTTCAAAATTCGTAAGCGCCGAACCAGCAGTCCCACCACCGTTACAATCTGCGCAGTAACAGAACAGTTTCACCTACCCGCAGAACAACGGATGATAATTGACGGCACTTCAGTCTACCCTGGACAACATCGGTTGCAACATCGCCGAAATGTTGGGTGTTACAAACTCCCCGCGGTAAATTCGTCGTATCTTATATATAGTGTTATATACCTATTTTTGATAAGGAATTTTTTTTTAATATTTTTTTTAATGGTCTTTAGAAGACTGACCATATTGCTTACTGTGACATGAACAAGGAGATTAAAATCCGAATAAAAAAAGCTAGAGCTGCTTTCTTTATGTTGAAAAAGTTATTATTAGGAAGAACATAAGCCCAAACCTCAATATCTGACTTATTCGATGCTATGTATTCACTATATTGCTCTATATATTTTATTTATTTATAATACTAGTTTTAATTTGAAAATATTAGGTGTGAATTAAATATACAGGTTTTTGTTAACGTAGGTTATATTTAAATATATTGATTATAAATTTTATATTTTAATATTGTTTGTCATTAAGCACGCTAGGCATGTACAATGAGACTTATGAGAATACAATTAATTATAAATGTCCATCTATATGTACTATTTATTACCATAATCGCAATAAAGAGGACTGAACTGAACTGAAAGGTGGGCACAACAAATTGCTGAGAAAACTTGAAGTTTTTTAGATGTAGCTCTATCGCCGTCTCTCTCTGGTTCTATATGTCAATCCAAGCATTCTGGTTAGGTATGCATTTGTTGTACAATTCGATTGTCAGAAATGGCTTGGAAATGAATGTGGTTATCTGGTATCCATTTGAAGATTCTTATATTTTCATGTTGGAAAAAGTCCTAAAGTGTTTTTAACATTACTGATATTATCCCTTTCTATATTGATACTGCAATTATTTTAGGCATGGTAAGTTATAATTCTCTCTCTCTCTCTGAGAACAGAATTTCTGACCTTATGTTTTTAAAATGATTTGTGGTAAAAGTGACAAGCCTGTAGTTGTAGTAAAAGTGATAAGCTTGCACCATAGCTTGTTTGCTAAAATGTGTACTTATGCCCGACAATTATCTTTGTACTAGTACGCACCGTCTTTTTGTGGAGCCATATTCGTGCCCCAATGTTAGTAAATGGAATACATCGGCGCACGCGTTTCACCATCTAAATGAATTGCTCTCAGCAGCACCAGATCCTGACATTTTCGTTGCTAACCCTCTTCGCTTTAATTTTTTTGCTGTCAATTACTATACATACATATACATCGGAATAGTTTTATCGTTGTAAAATTTTATTTTGGTTTTGTATTTTTTTAATAAGTAATAATCTAATTTCTGGTACTTTGCAACGATTTAGATGGTGATTTTGTTATGTTATAAAGTTTTTAGTAAATTAATAAATAATAAAACACTATCATTCACGACACGACAACTCACAGATTTATAAACTAATTAGAAAACCAAAAAAATATGCAAATCTTACCATCTCTGAAGCATCCCAGTCGATACATCGTGGGCATCTTTATGACGAAGGCGAATATATCATCAATGAATGTGTTCAAAAACTTATATGACATCATCCTCCAAGGTAGGTGAGCTACAGACTTCAGCTTGTAGTTGATGAATAGCTGGGGAGTCATCATTATAAATCCGAAGGTCAGAAGATAACCGTACAGCATATTCAGTACGAATGAATACCACCCTTTATGCTCTAGATAAAGCAGGGAATAGATACCGTATCCGATCAAAAGCGGGAAACAAGCCCAAGACAGATATCGAAAAGCTAGCGTGTCGTAAACGCGAGTACTCGATTCGACATACGAGCTTTTATCGGAGAATGTCAACTTTGGTATTATGCCTAATATTTTATTTTCCCGATCAACGCTGACGTCCATCACTTTATTGATCTTCCATATTTCAATTAATAGTCCAACGAAGCAAGATATGCGCACCATCATATTAGTCTCATTGTCCAATACGTACAGCAATACGATCAACGATTGAAAGACGTTGAAGAATACAGAACGAACGGAGAGACCTTCGAGGGATTTGCGGTTGTTCCAGAACTGAATATCGTTCTTAAAAGCGAGTAATTCAAAGACGGAATGCAGCAGTGATACGGAAACTGTCAAAACGAGTAGGTAGGTAGGCGTATCGAGTAACAATTCTTTGACTGTGTCCTGTTCTTCGTCTTGTTCATCGCCACCAAATCCTGAAAACAGCCCCAACTTATCACGCATCGCTTGCGCCGCGTACACCTGCCATTTAAACAAACTGAGAGGCTGGAACATTATCATGATTTGTAATTCTTTCGTTGTTTTATTTATAGGCGCATAATCCCGCATCATATTCCAGTAATCATTCAAATATATCGGCGGTTTATACTGCTTTCCGTCCGGTAAAAACGAGATGAATTCATCAAACGGGGAAGGGACGTTACCCTTCACCCACTTGGTTTGATCCGTAACCAAACTGATCGTTATATTCGGGTGCCAATGGGAGACGATCTCCTCTTTCATTGTTTCGGCTTTCAGTATTTCTTCAGGTGATTTGTTAGTTTCGCCCGTTAATAGATTGTGCGTCTTGGTGTAGCGTAATTTCTTGAATTTGTTTAGCATTTTCCGAGAGTAGCTTATGTAGGCGCTGTGATCGTCGGAATGATCCAATGGATACTTCCCGGGTTTCACAATGTATACATGTAAGTATATGGATCCGTTGTTTCGTAGCGATTCCGTCGTGGGAATGATTGCATCATGAATATAGGAGCCGTCGCCTAATTCCCCGCTGTGCCAATCGCCGTAGCTGAGCCCCTGTTTCGACCAAATCAGATATGATTCATCCGAGATATTCTTGACTATTTCTTTTTCTGATATATAGCAGTAGAGATCGAAGCGTGCACCATCTTCAAAAATGTTTGTCGATGTTGGGTTGGGTACGCCGGTTTTCACGTCTGTTTTTGGAGTAGCTGGTTGCCTGAAGAACGACGTTATGAAGTATACAACTAATGCGCGTATGATCAGCGCTTTGGTAACGGCCAGGAAGGACTCCAATTTTGTTGGTTGCCGGAGATCAGCTGCAGTCGCTGGTTCCGGCGTCTGGAATAACAAAATCAATATTGATTTAAAGCTTTATGTTCTGGGATGGTGGGGATGTCCGTTGACAAAAAAAATAATAAGGACTGTATTTTTCTAATCAACCATTTTTTATGCTCTGGAGGGGATATTCCATATGGATCTGCACTCATCCCTACCCTCAACGCTCAGTAGAAACGTTGCTCGTGAATCGAGCATGTGACCTATGCGACGCTGAGCATTTTCTGCAGGAAATGGAACATGTTAATGATGCATTATACACAGTAAGTTCAGTATACGAAATGAGACGAAAAATACCCCATAAATTATTAAAACTTTTATATAATGCACGGTCGAATCAATAATTTATACGGTATTAACATGTAAGGCCTAATGCACAAAAGGAACACAAATAATATAGGTTCACTACAATTTAGAATCCTTAAAACTATAAAGAAACCTAAATAACTCATATATTTTCTTTACTATAAAAACCTTCCAATAGAAGAAACAGTTAACATGTTAATAGCTCTCAAACAGTAAGCAGTAATCTCGGAGCAGTGTTTTCAAAATGGCGTACATGATACATAAAATAGAATAACTGGAATTTTTTGTAGGTTTCGTAAATATTTACAGTATTTCTACTGGGCTATTACATTTAATGAGTTTAGCTTCTTATTAAAACAACCATAGTAGTGAAAAATAGACCATCAAGCAAAAAAAACTGTACTTTAAAATACTCGCTTCGCCTGTAATGTATTTTTTGGCCCGTCTGTAGTATTACGTAGGACGGACCATATAGTCTGATGCATGCTGTGCATTTGTGCGTTTGTCCAAAGACTTCCCGTGACCCGATCTTAACCAAATTCGGTATGCAGCCTCCCAGGGTGACCCTAAGCGCCACAAGGTGGCAGCAAATTCAATACGAGACCTGCAGGTCCTGCTGGAGGTGCATCTTGGTTTTCTTGGCATGTAGGAGGATCTGACCAATAGGTAGAGTGTATGGGTATTTTTGGAATCGTGGTAATGAGAGAAACTTGCTGGAATAGGTTTTAAGCCACTTCGGATAAGTCAGGGGTTACCAATCATGGGACTGGCCGAAGTTGCCGATGTATATTGCCACTATTCCCGTTACCTAATTTTATTTGATGAGAAATTTACATTAATCATTTACATAGTATATTCCCGCAACGACTTAATGTTTTTTCTGTGAGTCTTTATTATTTAATTCCCAGTAATACGGTATTTTAATGGGATACTTTGTTCTAAATTTGTAAATTCTCTATTTATAATTATATTTCCGAGGCGTTTCAACAAACTTTATTGTTAAATCGCCCCGAGATGAACCAAGCTTTAAGAGTCTCAAGTCGGTTGCGAGGACAGAAAACCCGACCACCGCCCGGGTAGTTGTAATGACTATGGTCGTCTTGTCTACCCGGGATGTCATGCAACGACAACTTCACGCGTACCAGAAGGGTAAACGCGCGGAGGGTGAGTGCAGAGACTACCCCCTCCGTTCCGCTCCGAGTGACCCATTTATTGACTAAAAATACTAGATATAAAAGTCATTGTGAATATTAATCCTAGGTCTTATAAGCTAACATGTTGAGGTATATCCAAATAACAAAAGTCTTATGAGCTAACACACATTAATATAATCCTAGGTTATATACAAACAAAAAACATTATATTTACAATTAAAGCAAGAACAGTATATTTAAAAGAAAAAACAATATATTTACAATGAGGCAAATACAAATGTGGACAACCATGTAAGGAAGGTGTCTACAGAATTGTAGGTCACGGGGCGGCCACGAGGTGGAAGATCTATCCAATGTCCTCAGGCAAGAGACGCCTACGCAGGGCGGTTCGAAGGATGCACATAACAACGGGCACTTCGGGCTGGAAGTGGCCCCCGATATCACACCAGCAAGGAGGGGATGGACCCCAGCATAGGGGTACCCCGAAGCTTTATGTCCTCCCAGAGGGAGGACACCCAACGCTCCACGAATCTTTGGAATGCACGAAAACACCGCCTGCAGCCAACAAGGTCAGGGTACCATAACGGTAAACGCCCAACACACGCGCCAACCTCACACAGTAATTCATCCCGTGCAGCCGTAAGTATAGGGCAAATCCAAATTACGAGTTCTGGTATTTGACGACCATGCCCACACTGTCCGAGCACCAGGGGTGATCGGACAGACCAAAGTCAAACAGTTTGGCTTTCAACTCCCCCATGGCCCCCGACCAGCCGAGTGGTATGGTGGTCGAACCGCAGAAATCCCGCATTTTCCAGCCTCACTTCAACCGACAGGAAGAGCATTGGGTGAGGCGACCTTTAACCCTGGCGTCCCATCTCTCCTGCCGGACACGAAGGGACTTCACTCGAATCAGGCGGATGAATTCCCCAACTCGGCATGTCGCTGGGTCAACCGATAGGCTATAGAAACCCACCTGTTCACCCCAGTAGAACTGCGACAACGCTGCACGCTCCAGAATCTCCAGATCAATAGGCAGGACGCCCGCTATGACCGGTAATGCGAGGGTGGACGTCATCATGTATGCCCCGGTCATTGCCACGAGGAATGCGCTGCCCACGCAGCAGAACCACTCGAGTTGCCTCCGGAATATTGTTTCCCGTCCACGCGCATGCGGCAGATGTCACATGCGGGACGAAGACGTCTTTGTAAATGGTCCGGACGGAATGGACGGAAAATGAATCACTATGCAGCTAATCTGTGAGCAACTGTCTACTCGGGCGCCAATGTGGCGGAGGATGCGGCCATCTGCGGGCATCATCGGTAATATCTCATTCTTTCACATAGCCGTGTCTCATCTATGTTGTGTCGGATCACTCGCTCAAACTGTCTTACTAATACCAGTAGACCCTTACTATAGCGCAGCTTGTTATGGTATACCACGGACTCAGATTTAACGTGAGAGGTGGCGATTTCATTCAAATTTTATTACACTCAGGGGAGGCGAGAGCAGGCTGGGTTCATTCATTTTGTCAGTCGTTAGCCGGCAGTTGATTTGCAAGTTACGGTCCTACATTCTGCACCTGTGCTGTGTGCGCAAAACTGCTTGCAATTACGCATTACCACAATGAGTAAAGGGAAAGCTTAGTGTTAAAGAAACACTGGAAATTATCAACACAGTGAAGAGCGGTATTTCTAAGGCATGTATAGGCATGCATGTAAGAAGAGAGTTGGGAATACATGAGGGTGCAATAAGGGGCTAGATGGCAGAAGAAAACAAACCGAATTCGTTTCTTGATAAACTCGAAGAAGACTCCTTACTGGCCCGAAAAAAGAAGCAGCTCGGAAAACCAAATTTTAGGCAAATGGGTAGCCGTGGATGGTACAGAAGATATTTGTCAGAATTTGTCTGACCTCATGATTGTTGAGACGGTTTGCGGCGAAGGAGAGACGGAGAAAGAAGAAGAGAATGGAGAAATACCTAACCATACTTCTGATGCGCCTTCTACTACAAAAAAGGCATTACGAGGCATCTAAACAGTAATGAGATGTGTGGAATTACAAGAAAATGTGGACTAAATGAAAGTATTACCGCTTGCATCACTTAAAAGGGCCATGTTAAATACACAAGCTAAGTCTGAGCAGAAGAATATTACAGATTTTTTAACTTGAGCTTATGTGGAATAAACTTTTACTGGTTAAAATATCATGTTTTTAATTACATTGAGTACATGGATACTGAATATAATACACACAAAAGGTAGTGAATACATTTAGATCTTAAGTGCATGTGCATGGGTAAACTATTGTATTGTCTTTCGTTAAAATGTGGTTCAGCCTATAACGCAGATTCAGATTACCGCCCAAAACCCGTGTTATAGCGAGAATCTACTGTACAAGCGTTCACGATAGCGAAAATTGATTTTACTTTAAAATCAAAATGAATGCCTTTTAATCAATGAAAATTCATAATATTTATTTGTCGGGGACGTAATTTTGTGTACATTTTTAAAGTATCAAACAAATAAGGAAAATGTTAATATTTTCGAATCCTATGGGAAATGATGTGTGGCCAGGCTATTTTCACCTTTTAAATAAGTCCGGTTTTTTTTTATGATCGCTGGGCTGAGAAAATTTCATCATGCGATTACTTAGATATTTTGTCAATTTTAGAGCGGTCGTAATTTGTTGAAAACTTTCCATCGCTGGTGTATTTTAATATGCGAATTACTCTAACTTGTGCCGGCATCGCATGGTGTTTCATTCTTGTCACGACAGTCGTACTGTAGTTTGGGCGAAATCCGGATTAAAAAGGGTTAATAAGATTGTTGTCGGTGACATAACGAACAAGCTGGTTATAAACCAACCGCTCCATTGGGAGAATGGAGATCAGCCGATAATGTTGATTAGTATTGCTGATAGAGGCTTTATGAATAGGAACCACTAGTGCACTCTTTCATATTGAGGACACAGTTCCCATACTAATGGATTAATTGAACATGTATGTGTCTGCATCTGCAATTTCACTCAACATAGATATTATTAATTGGAGACTAATTTGATCACAACCCACCGCTTTCGGTTTAATGCAAAGTATGTCTTTCTTCATCTCTAGACCGGCATAACACAGAAATGGAATTAGGTAGCATACTATTGTGTATATCTGAGTATTACACTTAGTAACATCATCTAATATAAAAGAATGAGACAAAAGATGGTGATTCTGACAATCGATACCCTCATTAGAGGGAAGACAGGTTGTTGTTTTATCAAAACCTAGAGAGCGAAAAGTCTCCACATTTGGTTAGAAGAAGCAGTTTGGAAAAGTTGTTTTTTTTTTTGGGATTTTGACTGTCCAATCTATCTACCTGCCGATATATACGAGTTTGAGACGGAACAAAAAATAATAATGGTAAAAATAAACAGCCAGAATAT
>JAOPUG010000152.1:23594310-23605616 GCA_027564375.1 Micropterix facetella
ATTTTTCATTCTTTTTATTTTTTTCATTATAATCTTTCAAAAAACCAAAAAATATATTATGTGTCATACGCTATTTGAGAATAATGGTATCTCCGCGCAAGCAATAATAGACTTTCGGTGTAATGGGTACCACTGGTGTTTCGCTTGGCGTAAGAATGGTATCTCCGCGCAAGCAATAGGCTGTTGGTGTATTGTTCTCCGTTGGTGTTTCACTCGGCAAATTATTCGCCAACAACGGCGCTTTAAGCATAGTAATATAAACTTACTGTGTAAAAAAGCATACTATAAGTACGGTATGATATATTCTCTGCTATAGTATTAGCTTTTACTTAAATGATAAAGATGTCCAGTGTTAACACAACTTATCTGCGTATATATACGAGTAAATTCTAAGAAAAGTAAAGTATTGTTTATACTTTATTCATTTATTTACAAAATCCAATTATTATTAAAGATAATTATAGAGGCTAATTACGTTAAAACCTTAGTAGCTTACGAATTTTATAACAATTTTAGTATTATTCGAAATCATATTATTCCAGTATATGTATAGCTTTATAACTTAATGTAAAGATTCCAGTAAATGTAGAGCTACAGTGAAACTAACTATAAATCACAGAACTAGAGAAAAATAAAACTATCGACTTTAGGTAAAACCAAATGACTGAAATAAAAAATAACTATAAAACTTATAAGAAGCAGCTAGCACTCATGTCGTCAGCCCATAGTAAGTACGTAGAGCAGGCCACCGTGAATCCTTCCAGTGACATTATCTATTTTCCTTTTCTTTTTTTTTGCTGTTCCAATCGCTATCTATTTTTCTGTTCTTTTTGTTACTCTATTCTTTCTATTTCATGGTTTTCTTTGATAGTTCTTTTCGGTGAAGCCCAAGAATCATTTGTTTTTTAAAAATTAAATATAATATAGCTATTGACTTTTGACGTGCAGCATAATAGTACACGAAGTATAAGCTGGCGATATAGCATTTGGACTTCTTGACTTTTGTCACATCTATCTCCAAAGTGAAAAAGGAAAACAGGGACGTGACGAGGGAACCTCCATCTGTATCATCAGCTGAATCATTATAGTCAGAAACCAATTAAAATAAAACAAAATTCATGAATTTTAAACGCATACTACACTTTGCAAGTGATCTTTGAAACTTTACATCGCAGTAAATAGGAGCCTTATAAAAAAATGAACCGAAATTAAGTTTAATACTACTCAAAATACTTACAGTAATAAAAAAAATGGTAGATTTCTCTATTTAACGCTTCTTAGTCATCGATATATATGCCTTATATATCGATGTTCTTAGTTCGATTAAATGCAACGTTTGGTTAGGCCAAAATGTGAAAGCGATTAAGTTAATAAGTAATTAGATTAACAATGTAAACCTTACATTTCTAAAATAATTACTTTTAGGTACAAGCGTGGTTTGGTTAAATTTGCCAATTCTAAACAATTAAGATTATGCGATTTATTTTGCTGGTGTATTCAAACTATTTGTAGGTACAAATAGGTGCGAAAAGGTTATTATCGACGGCATTAATAAGAGTCGAGCGCCCCAAAAATGTCAGTTAAAATTCGTTAATTATGTAATGTATTTATGTTGAATAAAAGCATTTTTGGCCCATACGTAGTATTAAGTAGGACTGGCCATATAGTCTGATGCATCCTGTGCGTTTGTGCGTTTCTTCGTATATCTGAAGACTTCCCACGGGCCGATCTTCACCAAATTTGGTATGTAGCCTCCTCTGGTGGCAGGAAAATCGATCCGAGTCTTGCAGGTCCTGCTGCAGGTGCATCCTGGTTTACTTGACCTGGAGGAGGATCTGATCAATATGTAGAGAGCGTATATGGGTATTTTTGGAATTATGGAGACAAGAGATATCTGTTGGGATAGGTTTTAAGCCATATGGGTGCTGCTGTAGGTGTATCCTGGTTTACTTGGTATGTAGGAGGAGCTGACCAATAGATGCCAATAGGTAGGAGCAAGCATATCGTATATGAGTATTTTTGGAATCGTTGCGATGACAGAAACTTCTTGGAATAGGTTTTAAGTCATTTTGGATGTCAGAGATTGCCAATCACGGGACGGGCCAGATTTTCTGACGTTTATCGTTACTTTTCCTGTGATTGATTTTTATTTTTTGAGAATAGTAAACTGGAATGTATGAACACCATTGTCGAGAAATTGGTGGTTCAATCGAACTTTGTCACATCGAATAATAAATATCCTATACTTATCTATGAATTAATAATTAAAACACAGGTCATTTCCCTCCAACTTTCACAGAAATTACAAATTACGACGCGCGTGTAACAACGAGCATACTAGGTCAACGGATTATGAAATATGTATTATATTCAGTGGGTTTTTATGGATTACCACAATTTAGTATTACAAATTACCAACCATACATAATATTACGCACTACCCCTCCCACCGCGGTAATAATACAAACCCATCTGGCTCGAAGGTTGTGTAAGAGGTCAAAGTAATTAATATACATATTTAAAATGTAATAGGCGGGTGCGCTACTTTGACAGAACCGCCCACGAAAAGTAGAATCTCACCACACTTTAAAATTTCAAAAAGGGCAATACATTATAATTCATTTCCACGATAAAGTATTTTATTTCACAACTCTAGCTTAAAAAACATAATTGCTTCGGAAAAAACTTTCATATCAGCAGACTAAGTCTCATTAGTTTAATTACGAATTTAACACCTGTCTACTATTTTTAATATAATAGCAGCCCAAACAGCCTAGTTTATTTCCCAACGGATTTCATTAGACTGTAATTAGTCATTGTTTCTCTTGATTTACAGCCAGGGATTGCTTAATTAGGTGCGTTAATTTATTAGACTGATGAACTAAGCATATTTTTTTGTTTTATTTCAGGTATGGCGAATGGTGCGAGATCTGCGTGTTTTTTAAACGCTCACAACGGGGAAAATTGGTATTCTAAAGATTGTTTTTATTTGTTATTTTTACCCTATAAAAAGTCGTTTATATACCGTCCATAAATAACATTAACGCCTTAAAATATGTAAATTTTGCCTGGAAAGCGAGGAAAGTTTTATAATAAGTATGCAGGAAGTAATAATAATTCAAGAAGCTGCTGCGCCATACAGTGATCAAACTGTGAAGTGATTTCGTTCACGAAGTTATGGTGCCTTTGCCACTTGAGTGGTAGGGATGGGAAAATGAAATAAAACGATTATCGATCATTTTGATTTCCCTGACATCATCAGCATCATGTACTGGGATCTCTGGACTCGTTCGGCGCTATCCAACTGGCTTAGCATTGGCCAACGCTGGTCAATATGCAATCGCCAACCATAATCTAATTACTAGTGAAAGGAATCCCGATGCAATTTTGCAATCCCGAGATATTTCGAGATTGTCAAATTTATTCTCGTGAGACCTCGGTTTTCTTCGAGTAAATTAATCATACGATATCTATAAAGCTATTCTTACGATATAAGTCGATTTTTTATTTTTGGAGCTAAGCTCTTTTACCGGGGTTACGAGCGGCGACAGTGAAGGCAAAAACTGTAATGAGACACTTTTGGTGAGACGCTTTACCGTCATCAGTGCGAGGCGCTTCTTCTTCTTTTATTTGTGGCAGTTCCACGCAGCTCGGTTGCTGCTTGATCGACATAAGTACCTGTACCCCTCCCTCCGGCCCCTTCCAACTTACCCCCTCACCCCCCACTCTCAGTTTCCCAACCACCGCTTCCTAGCCCTTCCCCTATTTTTATTATTGGCGCTCTCTAGCGGACTGTAGCGAAACTAGTGTATGAGGGGGTAAGTGGGTGAGAGGGTTGAGTTGGTTAAGTTGGAGGAATTAGTTAAGAGCTTCGCTCCTATCGGGTGTCCCATGACACCTCTGTTTTTTTTAAAAGTAGGTCTTCAATACGATGGTTAAATTGTTTTACTGGCAATTCTAAAACTTTCTGATAAATTCTGCTGCAGAATGTAACACTAAATATCTTATAATAATCATATAAAAGAAGTTATTATCCGACATTTTTAAATCGGAACGTGGAGGCTGAAAGATTATTTCTATTTTTGATATGTATTGTTTGGCGGTCACTAGCTTTACTGAACAGATTTACATTTTTACGGGCTTACATTATATTAACAAAAATAAACTGACGACCTACAGTGAAGATATTAATTGCATTGAAAAGTTCCAGCAGTGTCTCTCTAGAACCTAGCCCATATATTGAACGAAAAGCCCTTTTACAGCACGAAAACGGTTTCAACATCAGCAGCCCTAACCCATAACAAAATGTAATAAGACATTATGGTTAAAAGCAGCTGAAGTAAACTAATCGGGCCCTCGCCATGTCAGTCAGTTGTCTGATTTTCCTTACATCAGAAGGTGCTGTGTCAATCTATTAGCTAAATTAGATACTTAGGACTCCATTGTAATTTAGAATCTATAATTATTCCCAAAAAAATGGTTTTATATGTAAATTCTAGTCTATTATTTTCTGATGTTAAGTTCGTTCACTCCTGTCTCACATGAGAAGAGTAATTTGATTAATTTTGTTTTCATGGAATTTAGAACTATAGGTATTGTTAATAGTGAACCAATGTAATACAAGACAGAGCTGAGTTTAGGTCGTCTAAATCGTCCATGAAAAGTATATATTGAGAAAAAGGCAGAAAAACATTACTAATAAAACTAAATTATCTAATATTTGCATTTTCGTTTTATTTGTTAGTCGTGAGTAATTAGTTACATTTAATTCGAAAGGTGATGATATTTTTTATCAATTTTGTGTCAGTTGAAGTATGTATTCATGTGCTGAAGTGCAAGTCTGATTACATTAAAGGGACAGTCTGAGGCCCAGCCGGTCCAGTGAGGCTTCTGCCATTGTTACTTAAAAGTTCATTTATGCAGAAAATAAGCATTCTAAAATTCTGAATAAAAATGGAGCTAACTACTAAAGAGTGGTTCGTGATCATTGATAGTCGTTATGTCCAAAAAACTATTATATTCGAAGTAAAAAAGGTAACACAAATACACATAGTAAAGGGAATGCAAAATTTGGCCAGAGTACAGAAGATTTTGTAATAATAATTAATTGGAGTCAAAGATCATAAAATCCTTGCGAGGCATACACTCTTTTATGTTCATTATTTTGGGTCTATGAAATTTTAATGTTAGTATGGTTTGAAGTATTGCCGTAAAGGCCCCCAGTACACAATGGGCCATGCCCGGTCATGCGCCATGGTGATCCATGGGCGACTGTGTGAACACCACAGGTCACGCTACGCCATGATTTCTTTGAAGTGTGCTCAAAAACTGAAAATATCGCCGTTGCACGTCACTATCCATTGCCTACTAGCAATTATCCACCATACGGCGCCATTGCCCCCTGTACACAATGGCAATGGCCTGTAGTGGGCCAGTATCGGTCATTGTGTACTGCGGCCTTTAGGATTTAGACATTGTAGTGAATTTATACATACAATAATCGAATTAAACAAAATAATCTTCTTTGACTCCAATGAATTCATATTACAGAATATTCTATATACTGGTCAATTTTTGAATTCTCTTTTAATTTGTGAATTTAAGAATTTCACTTTTTATTGCAAGTATGATATTTTTTTCGACATAACGACTATCACTTATCATGAAGCCACTCTTTATTAGTTTGCTCATTATTTTTCAGAATTTTATACACGTATTTTTTGAGTAAACGAAGTTTTAATTTAAAAAATGCAGAAGCCTCACTGGGCTCTATAGACTTTCCTCTTAATGTTGACATTGGTTGAAATAAATATCGAGATAATTATGATTTTGTTTTATTTTGATCATACATTTTCAGATATATTTAAAAGCATCGACGTGGGGTATGCCTACCGCGAGTGTGAGCCGGAGACGTTACTACTGTCATTCACCAGTCTGTATTGCCCATAACGCTTGTTCAAACCTTTTCTGAACGTACGTCGGAAGGTGACAGTACGATAATAATCCAGTCCATAATTTATGATGCTACCTTTCCGGAAAATGAAAAATAAAAAGGGGGAAAATGATAAAATATGGCAATATATAAATTTTCACCCATAACAATTGCATAGCAACAAGATTTTAAGTGAAATACAAAGCCATTATCGCACGATAAAATTAAAGTAAAAGTAAATAGTTAAAAGTTGTTTTATTCGATCTCGATAGCTGTCGAAATATTTACTAGAAAATTCTTCAAAAGAATAAAAATATTACGGATAATAGCGGTTTTTGTGTGTAATTTTACAGAAGGAATATCTGTGTAATACTAAATATAACTACATAAATCGTTTAATAATATTTTTTGAGATTTCCTAAATAACACAATGATTTTTATAAATTATTTATAATGCAACACAGCTCTAATAACCTATTAATTTGTCAAAAACTGGCAATAACGTGTTAATCAATGGCGGCCACACGTCGGGCGGTCGGGCCGCCGATATCCGATTTTTGGTGGGGTTCTTATTTCGCGAATTCGGTTTAATAGCATGGTTTTATTGTGCGGTTTATCGTTGCGACGATGTTTCACATCCGTTAAGAGTATTGTGCTCGCGCCGCGTAGTGTAAAAACGGATATTTCCTGTATGGACAGTTTCAAGATGTCTTACATTACCTACTAAAAACCTTCGCTGTTTCACACGGAACATATTGTGCCAATTTTGTTTTTGTTAGTAGCCCCTCTGTGTGCCTTATTCTGTATATAGGAGTTACGCCGGCGGAAACGTATTGTCTTTCGAGCGGTGGTGCCCATTTTACCGAAGGTAACTCTATGCCTATTTCTATGGAAATACTTTTAAACATTCCCTACAATTATTATTGTTAAATTTACTCTCTTTCAATAACCGTTTTGATCAACGATAATATAGTTCAAATATCTTAATTGATGCCGGTCATTTCTTTGTTTGATTTTGGGGTTTTGAATTTTTTGGATAATTTTTTAAATATTTGCAGTGTAACTGCCTGTTTCCGGATGCTGATATCAAAATAATGATCGAGGGTGACACAACCTTCACCCAAGCTGGTGTTAATAATTCTGGACTATTGGAAAATGCGGAATGGTACTGGGGAGATATTAGTAGGTAAGTGATTTCACAGAAGCTTAATGTTATGTTCTTGATTTCTGGATAATTTCAATATATTGTTATGGCGCACGGCCCTTCTATCTGCAAAAAATATCTACTTTTGCAAGCTCGCTACATGTCCTTTGTCACTTGTGATACTTTGGATTGGACACATGATCTTTTTAGGTTTCGTTTTTCATGCTACTTTTCATCGTCATAGAAATCCGCAAAATAGAAATGATGTATCGTCGACATGGAGTTTAAACGAGATTGATTTTGGACACTTTAGAATCTGTTCACTAGATTGGACACTTGCGACCTAAAAGCTTTTCATCTTCGTAGGCATAAAAATCCGTAAAATAGAAGTTTATGTATCATCGACTCGGTGGGTTGAATGCATTCTGTATCTAATCAGTTATAAATAATCAATACCTACACTGATCAATCACCTGTCATTACAGTTATCTCTTCAGATTGTCAGCATTTAACTTTATAGGTACTGTACTGAGGCCAACCATCTCGTAACCTTCCTTGAATGCATCGTCTCTTCTAATGGCCGCCTTACATGCTAGGTTTTGCATGACCTTGCATGCAAACCCTAGCGTGTATGGGATAAATCTGCATGGTTATCCTTACATGCACAACTGACAAATATCAATATTGATATTTTTGCCGCTCGGTTAAACTTGCGCGTGGGCAAAACCTAATGTGTGTGGCAGTTCCTCATGTATGCATGCACAGTTCTCAGTTTTCGATTGCTGCAAAGGCAGAAAGTCACTGTGAACGTATATGTGTATAGCTTGTATGGCCACCTGAATATCAAAATTGATATTTTTGCCGCTCGGTTATCTAGATAATCCTTTTCCAGAGCTATAAATGGCGTCACATGTTTCTGGAATTAATCGGCCTAAAGCCTGAGGTGATATTGCGGCAGAAAACTTAAAACACTCATATGTTCTCTCTGTCGCAAGAAATCTTAATGTTATTGTCAGTCTCTAATGAGCCGATATAGCTTTTTTAATAACAGTATCTTGTTTCTGGATTAGGTGAGTGACCAATGATAAAAGTTTCAAATAAGTTGTTTCATCCATTCGTAAATAAATTTTATAAACTTTTGGTGTGATTCTCAATTCATTTATCAAATCCACTGTAGAAAACTGATTCCTTTGCAATAACCAGCCTTTACACCACTATCTATTTTCTTTCCTTCTTTTCCTATTTTTTCATTGCGTTTCAAATGACGCTGTCGGTTATGCATGTAAGGTTATAACCATCATGCAAAACCTAGCGTGTATGGCGTCCATAATATAATATAGTTATTATTAATAGAATATAAGATAAGATTTAACAAGAGAACTTTAGACGAGTTGAAACTTGTGCATTTATCATGCTTACATATCAATTACTAATTTGTTATGATGGTGCATTTTTTATACTCTCGTCAATCTATTCCACCGCTGAGTAAAGGCCTCCTCTTTTGCTTGCCATTCCTCATGGGATTGAGCAGCATTCAAACATAAAGGACCAACAATGATCTGTATTGTGTTTCTTCTTGGTGCCTAATTCAGGGTCTAAAAATGCACTAAAACAGCCTATATTTAAGTGACGTTTTGGCATGCCTAATATTCATACGTTCAAGTGGAACGTCCTTTTACCACGCTTATCAGGTCCCAGTGTCCTGTGTCTCCACTATCTTGGCAGAGTGCGCTAAAATGGTGCTTGTTTTTTAAGAATGATCGAAAATCAAACTGACCAATCCCAGTCATAATTATTTAGTAATAAGTGTCCACAAACTATTCCTTTTGTATTTTAGACATACTGGTGCAATTTACACAACTAACAAATCCCACAAGGAAATTTCAAACGAACATGGCGAAGTAAAATGTAGAACTCGTCGGAAAAGTCAATTTTAGCATTGGTTTTAAGAATATAGACAAAACCAGACACTTCAGGAACTAAGACCCGTCTTAAATTTTAAGATACAAAATACCAAAAGAATAGGAATGGTTCATAGTTTCTTATATTTTACAAGCAAGCAAGTACGAACGGAGCTGCCATGGAATTCACTGACCAGAGTCGGGCCCATCATAATACTATTGTTACACTTTTTGGGGGTTGAGCGGTGGATTCCGGACTAACGACCGGCTGTGGTAGGTTTAGGACAGCTGTCTTGCCACATGTGAGTGTACACCTTACCACGCATTCACTCCCCCTTCGAAGCCATAATATTGAGATGCGGAAATCACAGTTTTAGATATTTTTTCTAGGAATAAGTTAATTATTTTTCTGGAGAGACCAATATCTTTAAATAGGTGCAATAAAGATTTGGCTGGGAGGCCACGAGCGTTAACTTCCATCGCATGAAGGTGAACAGTGAAGCCGTTCCGAGTGACGGCATTTGCGAGATCATGGTATTTATTTAATTGTACTCCAAGTCTTTTGGGATATTTGATTACCATGGAACAGTTAGTTCTACAAGGGCCATCTTCCGAGAGAGGGAGTAGAGTTATATTTGGACGAAGGGCTGTGCATCCGAGACTTTCAGGGAAATTATACTATTTAGAGACCGAATTAACCCCCAGAATTCAATCTGACGCCTTCTCTATTATTGAAAAAGGTTTTGTAGTGGAATGTTTTTTGCATTTAGAGCCATCCCACACAAACTGTATTGGTGGTTTGGAGGGTACTGTAAGACCCTCGTTGGCACAAGCTACGTTAGGACTGCGATAAACGGAATAAGGGTCAATTTGTCTAGTATCGTCTGTCCATCGCGCCAGCAGCCTTTCATTATTTTTTTCCCATTCTTGATTACCACTCCAGGGTCCTTCTGTCTCTTTAGTTGTCGTGTCTCCTGCATACGTGGCCTGCCCATTGCCATTTGAATTTTGTCACCTGTCGGACGTGTTCCATTGTAATTATCTACATATTCAATATTTCTTTTAGGGAGGAAGTTAACGAGAAGCTGCAAGATACCTGCGATGGAACCTTCCTGGTGCGAAATGCCTCCAACAAAGGCTCTGGTTATACCCTCACCGTGCGCAAAGGCGGCACGAATAAGCTCATCAAGATCTGCCACCACAATGGCAAGTACGGCTTTTGCGAGCCGTACGAGTTTGCATCGGTGGTGGATCTGGTTAATTTTTACCATAAAGTGTCTCTCGCTCAATGCAACAATAGTCTCGATATCAAATTGCTGTATCCTCTTTCGAGGAAGCAGGAGGAGGAGCAAGCGAATTCTGTGGACTTGAGTTCGCTCATCGCCCGCTTCCAGGACATACAGAAAGAGTACGGGCAGAAGATGAAAGCTTACGACGGTTACTCGGAGGACTACAAGCGGACAGCGCTGGAAGTGAAAGCGAAGAGACAGGCGCTGGACGCGTTCACGCAGGCTGTACAGATGTTTGAGGAGCAAATCAAGCTGCAAGACAAATTCAAAAAGGAGGCCCAGCCGCACGAGATAAAACGTCTCATCGAAAACTGTGATAATCTCAGGCACCGTTTGGATACCCTCAACGATAGCTGCCTGCAGCTCGAGAACAATCTAAAACAGCAAGTCGCTTACAATCGAACCCTTGAACGGGAACTGACCAGTCTTAAACCGGATATTATTAATTTACATAAACAAAAGGATAAACATTGGTTGTGAGTATGATCCCTATTGATATTATTATACAGTAGAACCTCATTAATCCGAACTATGCAATTGGAGTTCTAGGTGGTCCGGATAATGCTCCATACAAACATGTAGATTTACTTCGATTTACTCAACCTCAAATAGATTTCAATCACTCACTTGCTCCCCATACAAAAAAATCTAAATAAATCAGTGATTAGAGAAACATCTTGAGAATGTTGAATAAAATCACTTCCTGTAAAAAATAGTATGTACTTGTAATTAATTTTATACATCTACTTGTAATCATAACAATACTAAAATAATAAAAAACATTTTATTTTCGGTTAGAAATAGGATTTTTTTCATTTCAAAATGTAGGCTTACAGTACCGAGACAATTTATTACGGCCCCTGTGCATTTTCAGTACTAATTTATGCTTTTTAATTTACTTAAACTGTAAAACTCCAGTTACTTTCAGAGATCTATGATATTTATTTTCTTGAATGTATATATATAAAATAATAATTTTAGCTAATTTAATATTTAATATCTGCCACATAATAAGCGTGACGTTAGTGTTCTACTTAATA